>JAVQJG010148850.1:0-23485 GCA_036024015.1 Craterocephalus amniculus
AATAAGAATAATAAACGGAACAAAAACAATAGGGTTCCAGCACGCTGGAGTGCTGGGAACCGCGTTGCTTTGTGCAACGCGGGTCCTGCGCTGCTCCGCGGGCTTGGACCCCTAAATATAATCAATGAGTCATTCATTTCATGGGCTTAAAAGGGTTAAGTCCGACTTCCCCCTTTTACGACATAATAAACTGTGAAACCATTTTTCATAGAAAGATTAAAACAATATCAGGTATAGCTCCTTTAACTTTGTACCTCAGGATTAGTTGATGCAGGTTCACATGTACTGATCTCATGCATCTGTCTCACCAGGATGAGGTGACGTCTTCCTTTGGAGTTAGATTCTGGGTCCACTGCTTCGCTTTGCCACAGGAATCTGCAAATTCTTCAGCTGTAACAAGAGTCTGCAGCAAATCCGCAGGCCTGGGCACTCCTGTGTGTCTGATCTTCTGATAGTCGCTGCATTTCTGAGCTTCAGGACGTTTATTGTTCCAGCATCACAGTGATACGAACCTCAGCCTACAGTTTAGAGTAGAAACAAGGTTGAATTTCAGAGATTCATGAAAACAAAGCAGTGAATCTGAACTTTTATCTTTTAGCTTTCAGTCTGAACCATGACGTGTTAATCTGATCGTTTCTGATGTACAAATAACACTGGCTGCTCCAACAAAGCTTTGACATGAAGCTGTTTTTTGTTTGTAGAGCTGAAGGCCATGGCTTATTTGCCTAATGTAGCCTGTACCTTAGCCTGAGGTAAAAATGCAAAACAAGCAGGGCTGAAATAACGTTGGCTTTATGTTTGAAAATGACCCTCAGGTGCTAAAGTGTCAGGGGCACACAGGATGGTGATGCAAACACCGTGCCTGACTGCAGACATGGCTTTAATAACGTCACATATGGCTCTGAATTCAACCTAAGGACAGAAGATTTTTGCTTTTTGTGATCTGAGGTTTGCTCAGGTGTGTTTTGGTGAAGTCCCGACTAATAAAAAAGGAATATTTACTGATGACTCAGCATTACAAATAAAAAAACAACAACAAGCATTTGTAAGGAAATTAGAATTTTCAGACAGAGGGTCTTTTATCAGTAATATCATCCAGGCTCTCTTCCCTTCATTTACTATTCGTAAGCTCAAGATGTCTGAGTCAAATGCGTTTTTATAAAAGCTCGGCACTTGGCAAACAGTTTATTTGCTTTTTTTTGATTAGCTGGCTTTATGATTTGTTTCATGTGGCCGGTTTTTGCTTGCACTGGCTGTTGTTACTGCTGACAATTTAATCAGTGCAAGTTTACTGCTTGGATTTATTACCGACGGTCATTTTTATGGCCTGTAATGTGTTTATTGCCAGAGTTTTACTGGCTTTTCATCCTGTGTACTTTGCTGTAGTAGGCAGATGGCTGGCTAACTTCAAGTTAACTACTTAACTGGTGACCAACAAAACAACTGACTGGGAGCAGTTTTTATTTGCACATAAGGTGAGATTTGGACTGAACACGAACATGTTAATGGAAATGAGCTTTTTCTAACTTTTATCGAGCCTGAACTTCTTTATAACAGTGTTTTCTGAAGAAGTTGGGTTGACTCGGGGTCAGCTGAGGACATTTTAAAGCCCCGTAATTTCATAATAGCCGCTAATCTGCTACGGCCCTTCCTCTGTTGTCGTAAACATTCCTCTTATATCCTTGTAGGCGTGAGGGGATTTGTTCAGCTAACCTGTTCTGTTTTATCAACGTGCACTCCTGCACATTTTTATATACAGAATAAAAAGGTCGGGTTTATTTCACAAGCTCTACTGGAGGAAAAAAAAAAAGGAGGAGCGAGTGTTAAAAACACAGGATGAGTCATCACGGATGAAGAGTAACAGGACATAAATGTAGCAGCCAGACTGGAAAGTCGGTGGAAAGTCTGGGCACATTTGGGGCTTGGCAGATACTTAGTCCTAAACGCACCGGCAACGCTGGTAAATGTTTGATCAACCTTTCAGCCGAGCACACATGTACTGCACATAGACGAACGCATTTCTCTTGTTTTGAGGCATAAAGTAAAGGAAGTGAATAATTAAAAGCTGGGTTAATGTGAGCAGTCTGCCATTTGTTGTGAACGCTTCATGACTGAAGCGTTTGTTTCATGAGGATCACTCCTGATGCTAGAAGTCTGAAGACGTGTCGTAAGGCGAAGTTGTCCATCGTTCAGGATGCTAACTTGTTGTTGTTGGCCGGTATTTCAGATGTGGGGCGGTAGATCAGTGTGTTTCTCATCACTGCTTGTTTTCTGCATGGATTAATGTTTTTAACTTGATAGTGTAAAAAAAGAAAAGGTATGAAAAGTTACACGGTATCCCTTTAAATCTTGTCGAGTGTTACTTTTAAAATCAGGGATTATTTATTGAAAGTGCTGAAAATAAGAAATGTTTAGCTTTTGATGCTTTATTCAATCTGTTTTGTTTGGGTTTTTTCTTTATCAATTTTTGTGCAAAATGTTAAGATTGTTACTACTTAGTCTGCACATACATCATGTGTGCTGCATGCATCTGGTGCAGCCGCCTCTTCAGCAGGCTGTCGTGATGCAGAATAATATCAGAGCCACATTTAAAATGCAGCAGGTCTTCCACGTGCAACCCATGTTCTGCAATCACCTCAGGAGCATCATAGCTGAAAGGAACTTCTCCGGAGGAAAAAAAAACCCTCATTTTTTTGCACTATTAATTTCATTTTTTGCAGAAATTCTGAAAAAAATTCCTTTGCATGGGCTTCTGTTTCCCCCACAGTTCAGACCGATCACATTTTCCTGCTTTTTATTGGATACTTTATGACGCTGCTTTATAAACAAGACCTAATAAAAGTTTAGGTTTTAAGATTGTTGTGATTTTTTTGTATATTTCTGTTCACTTATTCCTTTCTGTTCATTTCTGTTTCTGTTCCCCATACAGGGAAGACACTTGTCTATATTTTGATACTGAGGGAGTATATGAGACCTATGATGGATGATTTCGTTGCAGAAGGTTGAAAATAAATGTTATTAAAGTCGGGAGAGCAGGAAAGTTAAACAGCATCCTCAGTAATGAAAATGAGTTAAAACTGATGTAAACGCAAAAACCTCTTTTATCCAATTTCCTCTGACCCAGTGATCATGGTGTAAAACCCATGGGTCAGCAGCGTAATGATAGTTTACAAACACGTTGTAGAGGGTCTCTTATGTTGTCAGTGAGCGTCACAGGGATCACATGAGTTTCCAGTTCCCATGGTGACCAGACCTTAGGAGTTCAAAAATCAAGCTGTTACTGGAAACTTTGTATTTGTGAAGGTCTTCCTGTCCACTTCCTTTCTTTTTCTTTTTAAAAAATGCGTGCTGAAATGATTTTGTAACGCTGTGTGCTTTGGCGCACACTTCTGTGGTCTTATGACACACGCTTTTTCAGAGAATGAGGAATGCGTTGTGTTGATATTCAGAGAAACTGTAAGTTTATAGCGCGCCACGTCTCCTCAGGACAATGACTCAGAGCGAGTGCTGATCTCAGCACGACGTCCCTCGCTGGAAACAAACAGGGTGGTGCTGCTGACCCATATTCCTGTATAACACTCGGCCCTGTTTCACAGCGTTTGGAAATGCTTCGGATATTTTAAGTTGTAGATTGGATTCTTGTGGTCGTCTCTTTGTCTTTGGTGCAGCATGTTGTGCTCTGTTTTTCTAAAAGAGGGTCTCTTAACAATGTGAAAGTAGCCCTGTGGGACTCTTTCTATGTTTATTTGCCTCACTGCATGCAGGGACAAGCTTCAGTCTCCTCTAGATGATGAATATAAATGACTGTTTCCCCAATCTATCATTTAGAATGAATGAAACTGATGGACAAAGGAAAGAATAGCATGGCTTAAAGGTTATTCTCTGCTTTGCCTTAGTTCTCCTTGTATTGTCCTGTAGTAAACATGATTAGCAGATGTTATTTGAAGCAGTCGTTCTGCAAGGTAAAGGTGCTGGGATTGGTTTTGTGTTGTCAATGTCTGACAGAGGAAACTGGATTAATGTGGGCTGGTGCAGATAGACAGAAGTTTAGGTCTGGGAGAGAAGTGGCAGCTACCCAGAGAGGAAAGGATATTAGACTACTTTTAAAAATGCAGATAAAAAAAGTTGGAACAAAACCGAAAGAAACCATATTAAATTTGAGGTGTTTTTTTTTTTGTGGAAGTGGAAAGACTTTTAAAAATTGCATCTGACCTGGTAATTTCAACCACTTTGGTGTTTCCTCGTGTGACTGACTGGTGTTTTCCCATTTTTAAGGGATTTTCATTCATTCTTTCATTCATTGATTCATTTAAACATAATCTAACAAAGTACTTATAGTTCTTATAATGCCCCCACAATTAATTTTTTTTTCAGTTTAATTAAGTTATGATTATTTAGTGTCTTAAATGCAGTCAGTTTGTGCTCAATTTGAAGAACCAGATGGTTTCCAGACAAGAGAGCTAAGACTAAAGGATACTCAGAACGGGGCACCTTTACACAGAGGTTTTTGTGGAGATTTTACAGGCTAATATATTTTAAATATTTCAGTTTTCTGGACTACGAACAAGCCCCGTTGCAGCCAGACTGTTTCTGAGCTGACGGCAGAGCGTGTTGAAACACAAATGTGGTTTACAGTGTGGTGGCAAAATAAACAAAAATATCCCTTTTAATATTTAATATGGGAGATACTCCCACTGGTGGATGTTTATTTCTGAAGAACTTTCTCCCGTTACTTCTTACAGATAATATTCTCTTCTTTTTTCTGTCCTTGAGGTCTGTGTCTTTATTCCTTCTGCTGCAACGTATCGTAGACCCTGACTCAGCACAGTTCAGTTTATTTGCTTCAGACCAGTCGATGGAAAAGAGCTTTTTTTTGTGGCTTAACAAAATGTGGCTTCAGATCGGCTTTCCAAGATGAAGGAAATCTGGTTGGTGGTTTATTTTCCTCTTTACAAGCAGCAGCAGCCATGTTTCCATCCATGGGTCCGGTTCAGTCGTACCTGACCATGTCAGCTGATCAGTGGCTTACAGTGTGCCAAGCTCCACCATAAAGGGTTCGATCAGTGAAACTAGGAACAAATGAAAAGGTCTCAAAGCATCGGGGCGCTTTAAGTTTGGTTTTTGCAACTTGGACCTATTTTCTAGCATGAAATACGATCATTTTTTCACCCAGACAGTTATGGTGTAACTTGAACTCCTTCGTGAGATATTTAGATCCACTCGGGATCAGCGTACATCAATATAATGGGAGTGAACGGGACTAGCTCGTGCAGCCTCTAAATACGGCAATTTCTGCCACAAAATCCTTCATTTCACCAATGTTTTGTTATGAATCGCTGGTGTGATCCCTCTGTGAACTCCATGGGGCCTGGACTTGCTGTTTTGTGGTGATTCGTCATTATTTATTATTACAGGCACTGTGATGCGGCCTGGAAGTGACGTCATCGAAGCCACCACTCAAAGTTAAAGGCTGTAAATAATGACGGATCGCCACAAAAAGCAATTCTGAGCTGCATGGAGCTCACAGAGGGATCAGACCAGCCATTCAACTTATTGGTGAAATGAAGGACTTTTGAGGCAGAAATTGTCCTATTTAGAGAATGTGTGAGCTGGCGCCGTTCACTCCCATCATATCATTATATTGCATGTATACTGATCCCGAGTGGATCTAAATATCTCCAGAATGAGTTCAAGTTACACCAAAACTGTCCAGGTAAGTAAATGATTCTTTAAGGCTGTGTGAAGCCACTATGCACCTAAATGTAGTGATCAAGTGGTAAAATATTGATATATTAAAGATTAGAGATTCATTACCACCACCTAGTGGACTTGAGTGTATGAGGGACACTCTGTAAACTGATCATCAAAAGTATCTCAGCCTTCTCACCCAGATTGACGGAAATTTAATCTGAAATGAATTTTGATACGACTTTATCATCCAGCCCAATGAACAAAACGTTTCGGATAGTTTTTATCTGCCTGATTCGACAAACGGTAATTTAACGAACTTTTAGTATGTTTACTCCTCATGCCTAAAATCTTAACAGATAACTTACTTTATTTTTTTCTTTCACTACCTTTGATTTTAGGTGTTAGTACTTTGCTACTTTTAACAGATGTTGCAGCAGGAAATCGAGGCGTAGTAAGATCACTGCTGCACAGTTCAAGCTCTCAGCTGAAGCAATCACTTCTCAGGAATTTCAGTGTGCTACACAAGTATTTACTTAATTGACAGTATTTACACAGCACAGTATCTCTTGTCTGATATTCAGATATCAGTTCTCCTGAGGTCACAGCTGGGTTAGATTCAGTTTAAAAAAACTACTTTTATAACTTCAATTATTTAATACAAGAGTTTGTTTCAACCATTTTAAAATGTAACTTTAACTTTTTCAGTTTTTCTTTTTCAACAAAAGCCAGTGCTTATCAGAAACATTGCTTTTCCAGTTCAAGAGTCTTTCATTCCCAGAATAGACTGAAAAGAGAGTAAATTGAATAGCACTGTGTACAACACAGACTTTCTTCCTGACAGCTATGTGGGTCCTGCAGGGTTCAGAGGGTGGAAGGCCTTATAAACATACGTGATCTGGTTATTACGCAATGACCCGACTCAGCCTGGGAGCTACAACCTATCAGCAAATCATCATGTATTTCCCAGAGAGATTAGCCAATCGTGACTCACCTCCGGGGAGTTGATGACGGCGCAATCTGCCGGGGTTTATTTCCTGGAGGAGCTCAGTGGAGGCAACACTACCAGTTTGCAGTTGGTTGTGGCACATTGGTTGTGGCTTGTGAGTGTGTGTGTGGCCAGTAATGAGGGATGGGCTGGGAGTGCTGGACTAAGCAGCAGGATGAGGAGGATCTGGTGGAGAATGGTGAGTTTCGGACCGATTGTGTGAGTGGACTCTGCTCCTTTGCTGCCATAAAGTAGAAGTAAGCTGTTCTAATGCTTGTTATGCTCATTAAGGTGCAGGCAGAGGTCACAACCACCTGCCCCGTCTGCTTTTATAAGTTAAACTTCCGTTGGAAGCGCGAGATCTGATTGAACCCAGCTTTTGTTGTTTTTGCTGATGCGGTTGAGTTAAATCATTAAGGCCATTTACGACCCATCAAGCAGCGAGTCATGTGATTGTTGTTTCTGGGCTGATGGAGCTTTCACAAGACAAATGGATCTTTTTAGTGTTCGCCCTCTGTGTATGCAGCTGTGCGAGTTATATTTCAAACAAATGAAGGATACAATCAAAACGCTCATCTCTCTTTTTCTCTCTGTTTACTGTTTCTGGGATCTTTGAGGGCAGTGAGATCTTTTATTGTATTTTTTTCAGGTAACTTTAGTTTTTTTTTTAGGTTAGTTGTTAGCTTGTGAAACAGACAAATCCTAGAAGGTGGCATTGGTGTGTGAGTGTGTTTGGTTTGTGGGTTTGTGTTGTCTCGAGGCTTCCCTGAGTCTGTTTTGGCTATCATGAAAAAGGTGCAAAGGGCAGCCATAGTCGGCTTTGTAATTGTTTTTTTTAATCCCATGTAAAAAAGGAGGCCTTGTTTTATAACAGGGACTTGGAAAGTGGGTCAAGCAGCTTGTTCGGCCAGTCTGAGAAGAACCTGTGCTTCTTTTCAGTAAGTAATTAACTTTATCCTTGTTGTCCGTGGATTATCCCAAAGCTTCTTCCTCCTGAGGAATATTTCATAAATAAAAAGTTGGTGTCTGGGTCTGGCTTGAGACGTGGGTTTGTTCCTCCTCATTTAGACTATGGTAATTTACAGAAACAATACCTTCATCATCTTCTGGTTCATAACCAGAACCACTAGGAGCTCACACATGACTCCCGTTTCATCATCTCTCCACTGGTTACCAGTTCATTCTCAGAATTCATGATGGTAACTTTTAGGGTTCAAATCCTCCACTGTGTTTCAGGATAATTAGAGCTGTACCAGGCAATAAATAAATACATATATTAGTTTTATTAAAATTAATCTTTCTTCCCTTATCCCTGTTTTTGGGTTAAAATTATTATAAATATCAAACTTTAAAAATTTTTTTTTTAACACAAAACATACATTTTTAAAAGATAAGCAGCCAGCTAATTTGAGCCAATTATTAACCATTAACAAGCTGTGAAAACATTTTGTGATAAATTCCAGCGACTGAACCAGATTATTTGCCTTATTTTTAAGAAATAGGCAAATTGCACAAACCATCAATTGGACATGTAAAGACAGCAGTCTGGTAAATGCAGCTTAGATTAAACACACATCATGCTGAACAAGTGTCATGGCTCACAAAATGCTAAATAACTGAAATCCCTCTTTATCACATGGAGCAATTAATGTGCATGCTGCATGATCAACATGCTTGCACATGGTTCACTTATTGACTCTGACTGATCTGCAGATAACAATCATTTTTATACTTGATAGAAAATGATGATAAAACAGTATTAGATATATTTTCTAAAAGTAATGCAAATATGACTAGTTCAAGATGGGTTCTGCTTGTGCAATACAACATGAGCTCAGCTAAGAACTGCAGCTTATTCTAATTATTCATCGTTATGATGCAAAACAAAAAAATTCTAATGTATCATTTTTAGCCATTTTTATTTTGATGCAACTTCTTAGAGCAGCAGCAGCCTGTCTGCAGTGGTAGGTAGCAGCAAGTGGCTACCGTCTGTGGAAGAGGAAAAAAGAGACGTGGACGAGGTGAATCCGCTGCGTGAGTCACGTACTAGAAGAAGAGCAAACTGGAGTCCTTTTCGGTCTCGCCGCTCTCTCCACCTTGAGAATGCCAGACCGGTATTAATCCACGTTTTGTCCCTTTCTCTGTCAGACAACTTTTTTATGGTGACCGTTGTTTTCTTGGAGGTGATATTGCCTCCTCGTCATCTTCGGTCGGACGCTTCCCACTTCTAGCCCTGTGTGACGTCGCGCTATACTCCAGATGAAAATACACACCTGGTTCTTCACAAAGAGTTTTTTAATTCCTTCAGTGTGAAAACAATGAATTTTCGCTTTTAGCTCCTTTTTAATATGCAACTCATAGAATTGACTTAGTCTAAAGACTAAAATTAGGATTTTAAATACATTTTTTTCTTCACTTTTTACAACCGGGGGTCCCCAAATTTGGGGCGGCAAAAAGACACGCAGCCAAAATAACCATTTTGTGAGTGTGTGTGTGTGTGAGTGAGTGTATGTGAGGGTATGATTGTGTTTGTGTTGCGTGTGTGTGGGGATATGTGTGTTGGTGTGTATGGGAGGGTGTGTGTGTGTGTGTATGGGGGGGTTCTCGGGATACGCGTTGGGCATGGGGGTGCGGGCTGCCTTCTGGCGGTGGCCGTCTGGGCGGGCCGGGTCCCCCCAGGTGGTGTGCTGGCCCCCTGCAGCGTGCTCGCAGGGGGCCAGCGTGCTCCTGGGCCCCCCCCTTGGCCCCGTCTGCCCCGGGCGGCCGGTGCTCGGCGCGGTCGGGGGCTGCTGGCCTCGTTTTTCTCCTCAAGAGGGACTTTGTACATGCAGTATAAATCCCTACTTGATAGAGTAAATTTGCCCAGCACCAAACAGCAGCCAGATAATCATTCTGCTTGCAACAATGCTGGACAAGACAAGTGTTAAAAAAAAAACAAAAAAACAAAAAAAAAAAGCATTTTGGTCTGCTTCACTTTATCTCTGCAAAGATAAACATTTGTTTATTTGTTGGTTAAACAGAGTTTAGTGTTACAGCTGAAGCATTTAAGGGAAATTCATACTCGTCCTGAAAGTTTTTTTTCTTTTTATGTTAGCCTGAACCTTTTTCCATTTATGCTATGTGCCATCTTCATTTTTTCTTCACCAGTAGTAATTATGTTTACACAAATAACAAATCTCCAAAGTTTGCCCTTTACTATCACCTCAAATGTACTCACAGAGACCTTGTGGTTGAAGAGAGATTCTCACTTCATCATAAGTTGTTGTGCTTATTGTGAAACACTTATGCGGACCTTTGGAAGTTGCTTTATGAATAAACCTGAACCTTCAGCCAGGTGAGCTATTTTTAACTTTCTAATGGTGGAGCCTAAATCCTGTCGACAGGGCGAGGAGTCTTCTCATTCAAAGGGAACAAACCCATCCACACCTGAAATACTTGTTATTCAGATTCTGCCGAAGTCGTCATGAAACACCTGAAGCTGCTTTAATGCTCTTCACCAGCTGATTTCATGTATTTTCATTCACATGCAACTGCTGTTGGTTACCTCTGACACTGTTACCTGGATGTGCGTCCATAACATCGTTGGCTTCATTACCATCAGCTGACTGGTGCCTTTTAACCTTGTCGACAGCACCGTCCGGGTTGCATAATTTGAGAGTTTTGTAACAAAGTCTAAATGAGCTGGCAGGGAAATAAACCAGTTTAGCCAGCTCAAATGGCATCTTAAGTGTGTCGGATATCTTTGCACATCCTCTTCAGAGCCAGTCGGACTTGTTTACGCCGGTGCATTCCACAAAAGGTCTGAGTTTGGTCCTCTACAAGTGTTTTCATTTTCTGTAACGCCTCACAGGCTCTTATGCCAAGCCAGTTATTTTGTATTAAAAGCTGTGAGTTAAGATGTTTGGAAAAAGAGTTCATTGCTTAAGTTATGACATGGTCCAGGATCTTCACAGATGCCCATCCATGTCAGCTTCTTTAAAAAAAATTCAAACAAGTGACCTCAGCCCCATTAATCTTTTTATATTGTGACTTCCATTAATACTAGAAGGAAAACGTTTTTATTCTCTCCAGACTTATTGTATAAGTGCCATAATAACTTTAATACACAGAGCTTAAACCCAAATGTGTCCAGCTTCCTGTTTTTTTCCCCTGTTTCCCGTTTCTGTCTGGTTTCGATTGGTTGCTGGTTTCTGGTAATCATTGCACATTGTAGCTCAGATGTTGTTGTGCTCACTGCTCGGGATCCTTTGCTGTGGAGCTCATGAGAGAGCACAGCAGAAATCGGTCTCATAGCTACAAATATGTGTGTGTTTGCTACAGATATGGACATTATAACAGTAGTCTCTTTGTTCTGTGACAATCAGCATCAGATAGTAGAGGAAAGCAACCAGAGTCCTGCTTGCCCATTTATTTAAAAACACGCCTCATTCTTCACTGTGGGGGAGTTTTTGTTTTTATTTTCTACTTAAATCTTAGATAAGATATGATGTAAAACAAAGTAAGTACTAGGAATATTGATGGGTTTTGCTACATTTTGACATGACAGCATCACACAGTTGCTGCATCCATGATGGGAATCTCCCGTTCCACCACATCCCAAATGTGGAATAATGGACTGAGATGTGGTGGCTGTGGAGGCCGTAGGAGTCCAGTGGACTCATTGTACTCTACTGTGGTCGCAAATTGTGCTGATTTGGGCCCCTAAAGGGCAGAGCTTGACACGGAAAAGGGATGGACATGGTCAGCAGCAGCGATGATAGTCTCCATATCTTGGTTAGAACCAGTGCTTTTTGACTTCCTGTTGCCTTTCTATCTCCAACCAGTCTCCCCATTCTCCTCTGACATCAACAAAACATTCTGGTCCAGGCAACTGCTGCTCTCTGGATGTTTTCTCTTCTTCAGACCATCCTCTGAAAACCCTAAAGATGGTTGTGTGTGAAAATCCCAGCAAAAATGCAACATTCAAAGTCACTTAAATCATCGTTCGTCCTCATTCGTATGCTCAGGTTGAACTTCAGTGAGTCATCTTCACCATGTCTACAAGACTAAATGCTGCCATGTGATTGGCTGATCAGATATTGATGTTAATAAGCCATTAAACAGGTGGACCTAATGAAATGGCCAGTGAGTATGTTTGGGTAATTACACAACATTATCCCACTGTTACTCTCTTGATTATTATTATCTCATAGCAGAGGGACTATTTCTTGTTGACCTACAGGTTTGTGTAACGATAAATATATTAATCTTAAACCTTGAATTTTCCAAGTGACCAAAGCAAGCGTTGCTTTACACATTTGTTTCTCATTGAATTATTGAGCCTGTCAACTTCAGAAGTAAACCTGAAACTGAAGGACTTACATTTCCTATCTTCTGCAGCCTAGAATTACTTTCCATGACATCTTGCTTTTTGATACCCGAACAAATAAAATGATACCTCACTCTGTTTGTCTTGGAACCGGTGCTTGCCTATGAGTGATGTTTCTGCCTATATTAGCGGCATCTAAAAGTCTGAACCAAGTTTCATCATCTGCTTTATAAATTTGCAGCTAGCAAAGCTCTGTGTGAATTTATCCTCTTTCATGAGCCATATTAAAGCAGGGCTCTTCACTAATTAGGGTGTACTCAGCAACAACAGCCATTTTAGGAGCTGCAGCCCATTAAAAACACAGAGGAGGTTTCCACGTTCAGGGACAAGATCACCTTTCCCATTCATCCAAACCATAACTGGCAATATCTCAAGCCAGCGACCCAGTGATTCAGACTTCTTGTAATGAGACAGCTGTACTAAATATAAACTGCAGGGATTAGCCCTCCTTTTTTTTCTTTTTCTTTTTCTGCTTGTCAAACACAAAGCTCCCCGAAGGTGCTGCAAACAGCCCTGTGTGTATCTAGGAAACGGCTGCTGCCAAAATGGGAAACAAACCGTGCTCTGTGCTGCTCTCCAGAGCCTTATGTAAATGTCCTGGCAGAGTGGGGCTTAATTGACATCAACTGGTGGCTGTGGCTGGACTGGAAATGATTGAATTTTCCACCTTGTGACCTGCAGATGTGTGCTTTCAAGGCTACAACTGCGCCTCCTTGTGTAGTTTTGGCTGTGCGGGGATGGGAAAACAGCTGACTACAAATCAAGTTTTAAAGACTATAGTTTGCTGTTATTTTGCTAATAAAAAGACAGAATTATAGCTCCTCCAATGTAAATCCCAAACCACAGCAAACCTGACGAAACTGATTTTAATTGAAAGAAGGCAACTTGTTCCTGCTTTCTTCCAGCAGATGGCAGCAGAGATCAATTCTCTAACAAGTTATTTCTGGTCTCTCACAGAATAGTCTCTGAAGTCTTAAAACACGTCTGGTGAAGGGATGATGGCTTTTTTCATTAATTTCATTTATTTTAAATGGATGTATTACACATTAATGAAAATCTTTTGTTATTGTTTATAAGTTAACAAAAGTGAAAATAACAAAATATAAATGTGCACTGAGTGAGCTATTGTCCTTGTATATATGTATACATATATTAATGAACATGTGGAATATATATAAATTAATATGAATAATGAATATGAATATGTGAGAATCTTGAATTAATATAATTTAAATCCTAATGAATGTGCCATTGATTAAAATGGGAGAAGCTCTAGTGCAGGGGTAGCCCTCCATCAGGGTAAATAAGTTCATTAGTGTGAAGCAAATCCATCAGACTATCACCAACAAATCTGCAACATAGGGAGAAAGTAGTGACACCAATATTCAGTTTTCTGGTTTAATGTATCAGCACATACAAGAAAAAAAGCTGAACGCAATGTCAAACTAACAACAACAGACATATTATGAATAAATTTCCAGGAATTAGAGGGAAGCAGGCGCCTAGCGCTGCTATTCACACGGGCTCGAGAGATTATTATCATCAGTATGAGTGCCTCTATAAAAGCAGAAATCCTGGAAGTCCACTGGTCTGGAGCACTGAAACAGTGAAAAGGAAACAGCACACAGACACCTCATACCTACTGGGGCTGTGGTGGTGGTGGTTTGTTCTGCAGCAACAGGACCAGGAACCTTGTGGTCTGAGTGGACCATGAACTCCTCTACATGCTGAAAAACAGACTAGTGTTTCTCAATTCCAGTCCTCTACTAACACTTCCCCGCATAACTTCGATGTTTTCCTACTCCAACACCTGATCCAGATGCATGGATTTCCTCATCCTGTGCGGTTTCTCATGCTGAGCATGCAGAGGGACAGAAATTAACTGTCTGACAAAGTGTTAAAACTGGGTCATGTAACAGCCATATTGAAATACTGTGCCAGCAGTGCAAAGACCAATGGCTGCAAACCTCGACGACAATGTAGGACATAGTGAACCAAAATTCCTCCACAATGATAACTGGAAATAGAATAGACATGGAAAAACAATACTCTAGCTGCAAGTAACACTGTTAAATGATACATTTGAGATTTTTTTTGCCAAATTATAAAAAAAAAAAACCCTGATGAAGATGAAAAGCTGATTCACTTGTAAAAGGGTGCATTTTCTTTCTTAAAAACCTGTAGGATCCCGACAGCAGCTTGTTTGAACAGTAAAACTCTCACCTTACTCCTGTTGTCCTGAAAGGTTTACTGAAAGATACGATTCATGTTAGTGTTCGTCTGTGTTTTAGTCTTTTTCATGTTGGAACAGAGTGGTTTGTTCAGTGTGGTATAGCACTTTTTATCTCCTGCTATAACTAGAGATGAGGTGTAAAATTCAAGAGCTCTGAAAGTAAAAACGCGCATTTCTTACATGCTGTTAAGATTTTACTTGTTCACTTGTTCACTACGCCTGTTCACTCAGACTAATGTGATTTTAACTCTATGCTATTTAAATGTCAGTTTCTATGGAAGAATATTTCCTAATGGACGATAACAGAAACTGAGGACATCCCCAGGCTTACTTCACCTGTTTCAGTCACTATTAAATGAAACACCACCAACATGTTTCATGATATGGAACAAACAATATCTTGTTAAATCCTTTTTCACCCCCAAAAATAAAGAATAACGTGGCCGTTCTATAACTGGAAGTTTATTATACATCAGCAGATGTGAGATGCATGTGACTCAGTGTAAACCACGTGAAGCAAGATAGAAAGAAACTGGAATTAATCAGGATTTACACCCAGTTCACGTCCTGAGGCACAGCAAGTTTATTTATACAGCACGTTTCATGTACACGACAATTCAATGTGCTTTACAATAAAAAAAACACTGGAAACATTACAGCATGGTGCAGAAAGCATTAAAGATGCAATGTGCACATTGAAAAGCTAAATAGTATTCTAATTTTTTTTCCACCCACATCCTCGTACAGTTGTCTGATGTGCAGGATGAGACGACTTCTATCCGCCTCAGTTGCCTAGTCCTGTTTCTGCAGCTCAGTGAGAGGGAGGAAATGGACTCAGGCAGACCCGTCAATGCTGAATCAACTGATTCATACTGTCGAGGAAATAAATATAAGAGACGGTGACACAAATGGAGGAACACACATTTGATCTACTCCTCAAAAGTTAGCTGATGTGATGAAAAAAATCACCTTTGATGAAAGCTACACAAGATGATTTGTAAGCTATGGGGAACCATCGGTGGTGAAGCAACATTTGCACGCTGACAGTAATTAAAGGGGAAGTTCTGTATTTTTCAACCTGTAGCATGCTATACGATCATTTACTCACCCAGACATACAGGTTGAAAAATACCGAACTTCCCCTTTAAATCCATGCAAAGCTAAGCATGCTAAAGCTAACATTACCTCATAATCAGCTGCTTTTTACAAAACTGCAAAAAATGGAAGAAATTGACAAAAATGAGGAAGATCAGGAACATTGAGGACTGGAAGACAACTGGAACTCATGAAGGAACTATGAGACAGACATCATGTTAAGGTGCTTTAAAAGCCTGTGCAGACCCTAAAGACCCTTTTCATTAAACTTAAAGCTAGAACCAAAACACACAGTGTTCCAGTATTTTGGCCCTTATCCTGTGGAACGGCCGGCCAGAGGGCCTCAGGGCTGCAGAGACTGTAGATGTTTATTTATGTATTAACTTATTTATTTATTTATCTATTTATTATTTCATTTGTATCAATTTGATTTATTTAGTTATTACTTTATATCTTTGTTCTTAACAGATTTTTTACTGTACCTTGTACAAATACAGTATTTGATTTTATTGTTATTTTTATTGTTTTTTTGGTTTATTTATACTCATTTATTTATTTATACCTTTTTAACTTTCCAGCTTCAGTGTTTTCTGCAAGAGCGTGATCAGGGGTTTGGTATTGATGTTTTGTTTTTGCGATGTAAAGCAATTTGTAATGCATCATGTATTTGCTGTACAAATAAAGTTTGATTTGATTTGACTTGACTAAACAGTTAAAATGTTTCTGTTGACTGGAAGAGGAATAAAGTTACAAAAAACAATTCAGTAAATGTATGATTGAATGATTTTATTGGGTTACATCCAGCATGATGCATTGTACACTTTTACAGTTGACATCAAAAACAAAAAAGGAATAGATAGAAGCACCTGGTTTATAGCAGCCATATCCGTAAGTTTCTAAAGTTAACCAGGACTATTAAATTAACATTTTTATCAACACTTTATTTTTTACTCTAAGTTTTCATTTAACATTTCTTTGTGATTGTTGACAAAGAGCTGCTTCTTTTAAATATGTCAGAATTCATCCTAAAACAGAAATACATTAATATTCGACATTTCTTCTTATTTGTATCTTTCTAAAATAAATAAACCTCTTAAAGTATAATGCCCATCTCTGAACTGAAACCATTTTTGTAGAGAAAGTGAAAGATTTCTGTTTAGAGCATGAAGCGGTATGTGTAAGGAATGACTAGTGATGTTATAAAAGTTGTAAAACAGTGGACGGAGAACAACAAAAAACAGCTACATCACTGATTATAAAAGCTTCAAAGATAATTTAATCTAAATCTAGTCCACAGTAGCAGGTAAAGCCAGCAGGTTGCCACAAGGTGGCAGTGTTGGATTAATGCAGCAGAATGCAGTGAAGATCCTGTAGTTTGTAGTAGTAGTTTGACGTTCATCTAACTGGGTGCTGCTCCAGGTTGTGTTGGTAATTGTGTGGAAGCGGTCGGTGTGCCGTCACCTCGCGTGCCGGATCACAATGCGAGGTAACAACAGGTTTCAGTCCACAGCGACTAAAAACTTTCAGATTATTTTGATTCATTGCACCTAATGAGGCTTTTTAAGGCTCATCCTGGGTGGCATCCAGGTGTTGCTATGGAGATGTATGACTGAGCAGACGCCCATCATCCAGTCCAGATGAGCGGCCAAGATAACATCATGAATGACAGCGGAGGGGTGAGGGACCCCCCCCACCCCTCATCTGAGTGGCCATTCACCGAGGGAGGCGTTTGTTGCGGTGTGACAGCTGTCAGCCCCCCCCCACCCCTCCTCCAGCACAGCTTTCCACATCATTACCTTTCACCATAACCTGCTGACCCTCCAAATCTTGACACTTGCCAATAAAATGATGATGGGGGGTCGTGATTTAAGTGGTTTAATTTATGACTCTTCTGTGAGGCTCAGAACAAATGACCGTAGATTAACCAGCCACGGAAAGGAATCTGCATGTCTGAGCAGCGAAGAGGAAAACAAATCAGGGTCTGGAAACCTTTTAGAAACTAAAGGTAGGAAAACAGAGGGGGGACGGATGAGGTTATGTCAGGGACCCAAACTGCAGAACGGAGCCCTCAGATGGTGCCTGCATAAAAATACTGTAGGAGGGAAAAAAGTCAAGATGGGGTGAAGGATGAGAGCTGAAGAGGATGATGGACGGATGGATGAACGTATAAATGAATGACTGAGCGGAAAGGAGGATGGATGAATGGGTGAGGGATGAGGATGGATGGATTATAACAGAGGGGAAGGCGGAAGGCTGAGGAGGGAGGAGTAGATGGAGGAGTTAGGGAAGGAAGATGGCGGTGAAAGAAGGTTGGATGAAGGATGAATGGATAAGGAAGGTAAGATGGATGAAGGGTGGATCAGAAGGAGAGGATGGATGAACAGATGAGGATGGGAAAAAATGAATGAATTAAGGAAAGATTTTCGTCAAAATGTTAGCTACTGTAGCATGCTAGGTTTAGCCAGTTAGCACACGTTAGCATGCAAATTAGGTTGGATTAATTTGATAAGGTCATTTTGTCATAAAACTACAATAATTTCTTGTCTCATTTCATGTTCTGCTTAACCAATTTGGGCTTCAGCTGGGCTGGAGCCTGTCGCAGCATTTTATCAGGCGAGAGAACGGTCCACCCTGGACAGGTCGGCAGTCCATCCCAGGGCCACACAGAGAGGGACAACCACTCACGCACACAGTCACTGCTAGTGACAATTTAGAGTGTCTAGTTCACTTCACTTTCATGTCTTTGGACATGACAAAGTGCAATAAAAAAGCATCTATGGTTTAAAAAAAAACAAACCAAAACAAACAAAAGCTGAAAGACGAAACGTAACAGAGACAGGACAGGCGAACATTCATGACGTTATATTTAGCAAAATTTGAAGCGAAATTTCCCTGAATTAAACATGAATATTTTCTAAGATGAATTGCACAATTGTTAAACACGTTTTATCTCCTCTGGATAAACTGCGATGTTGAAATGTACGTTTCTATCGCACTGCTGCTTTGTGTTGGGATGTGGTGCGGTGATGCTTTTTACAAACGGATGAAAATGAGCTAAATTCTGTGTTTTACATTGATGATGTATGTGCTGCGTCCATTTATAAACAGATAAAGTCCAACTCAGGAGACATTTTCAATGTCTTCACAAATGCCTTTCAGTAATTCAAGCAGAAACAGTTTCACATCCTCAAAAGAGCCCTTGAAAATTGAAATTTCATCACAAAAGGAGGTTTTCATCTTTTAATGATACTTCTCCAATTTCTGCATGTTTATTGAGAAACAGTTTCCAGCCCGACTGTTAGGCGACAGTCTGTGGTTGGAGGTCAAGAGCAGATGCTGATTCATTTATGGTCTTTACCAAAAGCCAAATAATAAGTCATCAAGATTATAAGTTTTAGATATATCCTGACAACTCCAGAGTAAAGTGAAATAACTCAAAGGAAAGCAAACAGTAGGATCTGTCCACGAAGTGAATCTGAACTATGTGGAGGTATGTGATATAAAACCATCTGTTGAGTGAGATGACAAAGAGCGGTAAGAAAGCAGATGTTGCTTTTTATTATAGGATGAGTCAAACTCATAGACATGTAAATTCCTCTGCACACAGTACGGCTGTTTCATAATAAAGGTATTCAGGGCTGGACAGTACTGAATCAGCTTTTTATTAAAAAACAATAACGTTTCCCTCATGCTCTCCTGCATCCTCAATAAAACGACAGTCTGGATGGTCTGTTCCACATGGGACGGCACTGATATGCAACATGAGTCAAGTCTGTACAAATTCTTCTCTTTTTAACAAAGAAATAATTTTAATTAGTTTGTTGCACCTCCATTTTCTGAGTCAGAAGGTGCTGAACAGAAGCATAAAATGAGACTTTACTGGCAGTTTCTCATGGGGCTTTGTATCAGCTTTCAATAACCTCCTTCCTTTGTGAGAACGGTTTAATCTTTAATTGCAAAGAAGTCGGATGACGACTTTATACAAGAGTAAAAGCCTCCTCTAAAGTTTGTAAATGTGTGTGGGATTCTTTCCAGTAAGCGCACAAAGACAGCCTGCCTGGCTGTGCAGACCACTCCTGTACCAGCTCATTGTCCTGCAGAGTTCAGAGAAAACACTGAATCACAGTTTGAGGTTAAGATTTGATCCAAAAATCTGAAACGAAATACTTTTGATTCACTTCCTTCCAGTTAACTTCAGCAGAATGTGATACACAAATAATTTTGAAAATTTCTAAGAAGGTCGGAGAATGTTCACGGAGTAAAATAAGCTGGCCTTTCTAGTAACTGAGTCACACCCTGAGCTTCTATATCAGTAAGGATGTTAATCCATTGATGGTAATGACACCGTCTTTCCTGCACGCACTCGTCCTGTTGATTCATGGCCTCCTCGCCTCCATTTCAGCCTCTTCCACACTTCAAAAGACAATAAAGAGTTTAGGCCCAATAATGCTCCCTATTCATCCACAGATAGGTACGCTTGTTTAAAAATCACTCTATAACATCTTTTATATTGGCATGGTTAATAGGGAGTACATCCACCAGCTTTCCTAAAGACTCTGAGCCTCAGGCAATAGTTTCACATGTTTGTGTTGTCCTGGCATTGAGTGTGTGAACATGTTCAACAGACATCATGGGTACACTTAGTGGAAAGGTTTCTGTCACAGAAGTGTCCCATTAACCCGTACAAAACTGGACCATTTTTCGTCCCCCTTCAGTTGTGGGTCCATCGAAAAATGGTTTGGTTTGGTTTGGGCAGAGCTACAGTCATCACGCAATACAATGCATTGATTGGCGGACAGAAACAAAAACAAATCAACTCCCAAAGCAGTGCGAAACAAACATGGTCAGTCCATGTTCGAAAGTAAACGGTGAAAAATTAATTCAAACTAGAATAGAGGAACCCTTGAAACCCTGCATGTCCGTGGCGGTCCGACTTTCAGTGGAAACGCTTTTCTGAATGGGCTGGACCATTCAGGACCGTACCGAACCATAGCGACCAGTGCTGTAGCCCTAAGTGGAAACGAGGCATTAGGGTGATACAGGTGCTTTGCGGTCATACAACTGCTTACTTGCCAACCAAAAATATCTGTTTTCCATATCTAGTGTGTCCAGTGTGTCCTGGATCTACCTTGAGATCTTCCCCCAGTGGGACGTACCAGAACACCTCACCAGGGAGGCGTACAGAAGGCATCCTGACCAGATGCCCGAGCCACTTCATCTGGCTCGTCTCGATGCGGAGGAGCAGTGACTCTACTCCGAGCCCCTCCTGGATGACCAAGCTCCTCACCCTTTCTCTAAGGGAGAGCCCGGCCACCCTGCGGAGGAAGCTCATTTCGGCCGCTTGTATGCTTGTATTCATGATCTCGTTCTTTCGGTCACTACCCAGAGCTCGTGACCATAGGTGAGGGTAGGAATGTAGACGGAGCGGTAAATCAAGAGCTTTGCCTTTTGGCTCGGCTCCAGCATGTTTTTTGTCTCAGCTGACATTTTACACCACTTCCCACATCTGCATGTATTCATAAGGGAGGATAGAGAAAAGAATATATATGCTGTGAGAATCTGAAACATGACAATCCATCATGTTGCATAACTGCAGGTGATGATAATCGCTGCCTGACACTTATCTGTTGTGGTTCATCAGGAGACCCATCCTCATACTCCGGAAGACATTCTCCCTGGATTGGAGGTATTTTCACGCTCAAAGATACACTGTCTTCTTCAAAGTTTTCCTTTTATTTACAAGCTGGAGCAACTCCCTTAAAGAGTAGCACGTTCAAGAACTGGAGAAAGTAAACCTTATGATATAGACAATTTTAACAAACAAACAAATGCATGAGGAACAAGCAACCATAGTTTGTATTTACACACAATAAATACTGTGCACAAAGAAAAGCCATGGGCAGCAATGTGTCCGTGCTAAACAAAAAAACTTTCAAGATAAAAATCACAAAGTGCTTCACAATGAAGCCTCAAACACAGGAAACAGAAAAACAAAAAGTAAGCAAAAGCAAAATTAAAAAGATGAGTTAAAGCTTCTTTTTAAAAGAGATCACTGAGTCTGCAGATCTCAGGCTGAGAGGAAGAAGGTTCCAGAGGGGGGGAGCCTCTGCTGCAAAGGTTTTCAGCAGACCCTGATCACATGATCAGGGACCTGCTGGGAACGTACTGTAAGGATGTGAAAGGTCACAGAAATAAACTGGTGCTTGATCATTTAGAGCTCTGCTGAAACTAGAACTTAAACAAGCGAAGAGACCAAATAACTTCATGAGAACCAGCAGCACAACCCGAGGGGGGAGGTCCGTTGTTGTTCATGTTGTGTTGTTTGGGGGTGCGTAAGAGCAAGATGACATCATTGTCACAAAAAGTTTCCAGTTAATGTTTATGAAGAGATTCGTTTCAGGAAAATCTCTCTCTGGGGCCCATCTTCAAACCTTTGTGGTTTATCTGAAACAAACTCTTGCACCGTGGGACTGATGGCCATTTTTAACCAAGCGTTTGTATTTACTGAGTCAGTGTTGTGTAAACGAGGCCTCGGCTTCCGTCATCAGTGCGACCGTGTGCAAGCATCCTTATCGCTCTAGATTTTGATATAAGGTGTTTTCTGCCTCAGATTGCGTTTACACTTCCGTCCAATCACACACAGCTTTCCTGTTCAAATGTCTTCACTAGTTTACCGAAAAGAATATGGAAAGAAATGGCTGATATTCAGCGAGAGCATGGGTCACCATTCCGTTAAAGCCTTTCACATACAGATTCTATACAAATACATTTGATGAAAGCAGCATTTCTCCATCCAGTATGAGTTTCTACAGAATTAAAAAACACGGTGCTCCACTGCAACACAATCCCAAAGCACAGAAGGAGTAGTGATGGTCAGAAACAAGCACCAAATGCTGCAGAATAAAGACAAATGATGGTAATAATAATCAGGAACGTTCTTTTCCTCATCAGATAGAAAAGAGAAATGCAGAAAGCACCACTCTGTTTGAGGGCTGGCTTTTTAACTGTGTCCTCTTGGATGATGCTTCTCATTTTTTCTCCTTTGTTCACTCGTTTTATTTCCGGATAACTGCACTCTGCATGATTCACCGAGCAGGCATGGAAATGGTCTGGCTCTCCCTCCGTCCAAATGCTAACACCGCTATAAACTGGACCCTGAATTGCTTTTGAATGACAAAGTTGTTATCAGCAGTGGAGCAGGTTTGTGTGCTGTGACGGGAGCACTCTGTGCACCAGGGGGCATTAGATCGATGTTCTGTTTCCCCCCAGCTGGGGAGAGAAAAACTCATGATAATTAATTCAGATGTGCTATCAAATTAAATACAGATTGCACCAGATTTAATTAGGGGGTGAGTAATTGCTGCTCTGATTAAGGGTGAATCAAAGATACGGTCATTCGGGTGGATTCATTTAAACACTTGAAGGACAACGGTGAGCGTTTAGAAACTGAAAGGCCTTTCTGGATAGCTTCAGCAGAGATTCAGCACAGAGACAGGCATTGATTTCCACCCTGCTGATAACTCTGTGTGTGTGTGTCTCTCTCTGGACCGGAGCTGTCGTCGATGAGATGAGTGGAAATCCTGTGAGGGATGGCTGTTGGGTAGCATCGAAGCCCCAAGGGAATGATGGGTGAGAATGTGTCGCATCTCTGCTTGACTTCACCACCGTCCTTCACTTATTAAGAGTGAAAGGAGATTGTTTATGTCTATGTAAGCTTGCTTCTCCATCGGTAGCTGAAATAAAGGAATGAAATCATAAATTTGTTTCTTCCATATACATTGTAGCATCCCCACAAAAGCTATAGAGACTGAGGATGCAATCACACCAATCAGTATGTTTGGGGGGAACAATATTCTTCTGGACAAACGTTCTGCATTTACGCTGCACTAAGATTACTACTCAGGTGCGTTTCTAGAGGGGGGCCGGGCCCCCCCCAAAATTTGGTTGGTCCCTCAAGTGCCACCCCAAGAATAAATGATCAAATATTCAGTGTCAACTCACTGTTACATAGTAAGCCTTAGATATCCAATTACAAGCAAATGAAGCACATGATGAACATGTTTTAAATCAGAGGTGCCAAAGTCCAGTCACTTTCAGATGTATCCCTTCTCCA
>JAVQJG010148857.1:0-17051 GCA_036024015.1 Craterocephalus amniculus
TATGATATTGAGAAATTACTTTCGTTGCGCACTTTTTCCACGAGACGGGGATAGACTGGACATCACAATGGTTGATTTAAAACTCCAGTGCCTTCTTTTGAAAAAAAGAAATTAATCTATAAATTTTTAATTTGCCCAAATCAAGCAGGTTCAATGAAACGACTTTTTTGTGTGCATCCTGATCTGACCCATCTCTGTGCCGTTTTTAGTGCATCTTCCATGTCTACATTTTCCCAGTTCGCTTTAAATTACCAATAACAGTCAGTTGTAGTGGCTATTGATGTTGCTCAGACTGTTGATGTTGTTGACGCAGCTGATATGGGATGAGGAAACAGTGCCAAAGGGCCCCGTAGGCTGTAAGTTGTGGCCGTGATACAGAGCCGCTGGGGGGGACCCGGGCCAATAGGAGAAACCAGAGGGGCCCACGCCGGGAGCCACGAGGTTTAGTTTGGAAATCCCAGAGAAGGGAATCGGGGAGAAATTCCCCTGAAACTTGTAGATAGCCTGCTCAGTGGTGGAAGGCTGACACACCTGTGCCAAGCCGTGGAAATCAAACTTGTAGGCGTATCTCTTGCCGTGGACTTTGGTCATTATGTTTTTGTCATAATAGTAGCGCAACGCCCTGCTCAGCTTGTCATAGTTCATGTTGGGTTTGCTTTTGCGCTCGCCCCAGCGCCGGGCCACCTCGTCCGGGTCGATGAGCTTGAACTCTCCGTTGGTACCCTCCCAGGCGATGCATGACACGTTGGCACTGTCGGAGAGGAGCTCCAGCAGGAACTGCCAGAGCTGGATCTGTCCACTCCCTGGACGGAGAGGAAAAAATACGGAAAGGTCTAAAAGTACGGTGCGAAATACGAGGCAAGACGGAAAAAGACTCATTTGATTTATTCATGTGCTTTAACTTTTAGCTTAGGCTACTATGTCTCACTAAGCTATTTTATCGCTTTTTAAAAGATGGGAAAAATTGGCCCCTTATGTGATGGACATTTTGAATTATTTACCTCAACAATCTCTTTCAGACAGTTAGATAGCCTACAATTAATTACCTGTTTAACTTTCATCAATAGTAGTTTATAAACACGAGCATTTTTCTCCGTCTCCACAAATATATGTAGGCTAGCTATTCTTTTTCTTTCTTTTTTTCTTTCTTTCAACATTCATCTTCAACGCACAAAATAAACAAATTAATGAATATTTGAATGGATAGACACACAATGAAAAAAAGGACAAACGGAAAAAACGGAAAAAAGAAGACAAACAGTTTCAAAAGAAAAAACGAACCATCTCCTTTTTTTCTCTGGCTATACAGGTTCTTGTTCCAGCATTTCCAAAGGGTGGGAGTGGATTTTGTTTTCTTGGATAAAGTCATTATGAAATATAGATATTGAAATAATTGAAAACTATATGCTTATCAATTTAGGCGGCCTAGACTACAGCATGAAAGTGTGGATATTAGACAAACGTGGGTTGCAGTTTGCATCATGAAATGTCATATGATGCTCTCCCCATTCTGTAACTGCATTAAAAATAAGTTACGCCTAAAAATAAGCAGGCTGGGGCTATATTAGTTAAATTTTCGTTCCACTATATTTGCTCGTTCACGGTGTACAGAACCGACAGTGGATCTCATCATCATCACCAGCACATGAATTGTCCCTTATTACATGAGCCAAATATTTCACTCTGTTTATTCAAACACTGGGTCTTGAAAATATTAGAGAAAAAATGCCTCCCATTTCTCCTAAATTACAGCAAATCAGCTGCGCAGACTGAAAGCAATTGTTTTAATTTAACACTATAATGAGACGGAATGAACAACTCATCAGCTACATCACTGATTATTAGCTGATGTTTGGGTATAGAAGGCGTTATGCCCGCATTGTCGCAGATTAAAAAAGGTCTGGTTTTAATAATAGCCTACCTATAAATGGAAGAAAAAAGCAAAATTAACACTCTCTCTATAGAAATATATATACATTTACATAGCATCTATATAGAGAGATTTATTGGGAGCATAATAGCAAAACAATATTATTTCATTATGTGAATTATTTTTCATAGCTTCCAAACCGTGATTATGTGATAGGCTTGACTTAGCCCTATTCTTTTATTTATTTGAATTTTTTCTGTATCAAAGTGATCAAATGTTGTGGTGTGAGATGTCGTTTTGTTCAAAACAGGTGAATAAATCCAACGGAGTGATATTCATGTTTTGCTCAGCCTCTTACCTTTTTGCACTCCTGTATTTATTGGACCCCAAGATGATCCTTTACTTTCTTTCAACAGATTTTCTGTTGGATCTGAAATTAAAAAGCAATAATGTTGTCAGCAACAATCTATTTCTGCATATTAGGAGAAGACTCATGGAACAAGGAAAAGGCCCAAATGACATCAGTTTTTAAAATATAAGCCTTTAAACATGGGTAAAGTATAAGGTAAGAACATCTCAAGAGGTGTTTACTATAAGGATACAACAGTCCATCATCTCAGAGGAGCAGCTGAATAGGCCTGATTAAATTGTTTTTGTTTGTTTGTTTTGTTTTGCTTTTTAAAAAAAGACAGCGTAGCCTATTTGTTTTGATTTGCATTCAGAAGAAGAACATTGTCCAGGCAAGAGGAAAATTCTGTTATATGAAAAGATGACATCCAATCAATTATTATATTCTATTTATATTGAATGTGTTAAATCCCCAAATCGATAAAAATCCAAATTGTGTCCTGGTGCAGTCAGAGTCCAATGCGTAAAGCATGTCGTCTTTACGGTCCCCTCTGCAAGAAGCCAGGAAACGCGTCCAGGAAAAAGGATTTCCGATTTCCGACAAAAGAGCAGACGGCCTTTCAGATTGAAAAGGCTCTCCTATGCTGTTCCCCGGGAAAGAAGCATCCTTCGTCTTCTGGACACCTACACGCAACAAAAATCTTCCGCAAAAAAAAACAACTAATAGAATAGGCTGTTTCTCTGATTCCAAACGGGACAAAATGACGAACCTGAGAGATACATGTTGAACATGAGGTTTCCTCCGCAGTCCTGTCTCATTGTGTTCAGATGTTCAGAATGGGTTGGATTTCATTTCGTTGGTGGCGCAGGAAAAGATTTTTATTAAACTTTATCTCATAACTGTGATCTGGAATAAATGCGGGTGGACAGATTGAAGTTTCCAGGCAACTGTCACTGGCCCCCATCTCTGAGACAATATTCAGACAGCAATTTCCCCTGGTGCATTGCTTTAATTAAAAGAGCAATTTACCTCTGTCAGCCCGCCTGGTGCCCACAATAAAAAGAGGCCGATAGAAATTCGGCCCTTATCAATCCACCATCACAGTTTAATAAAGTTTCCGCGTTAAGATCTGAGTTTCTATGGTGAATTGAAGTGTTTGACATGGAAACCAGTTCAGATCCTCCTCACTTTTCCGCCTCTTTACCTCTTGGCAAACAACAAAGACCTATTTCATGCTGGAAAAAAGAATATTTACCTTGAAAAACACGCTTCACTGCGCACGAGAAAACAAGAACATTTCATCCTTTCTAACCTCCTCTGTGTGTGTTTTAAGGTTATATGGCATCAATCTGGGGATAATGAGGTCGTAACTTTAAAACCATGGCTTCTGATACTCATTTTAAACTATCACGTCCACTCTTTATTTTTCTGCTTCTTAGAAGGCCAGGATTGTTTGTGAGAAGCTTTATAGCTCAATTTTGATCCAAACATGCATGGTTTCTTGCATTCATGTTATATCTTAAAGTAGTTCAGTCTTCACACCTTCCACACCTTCATCTTCCAATTCACAGACATGTGCAGGATATTTTCAAACATTTTATTCAGAAAAAGACATTGAAAAACACCCAACAGTTGTGCTGCAGCACATTCATTACAGTTAGTTCTGACATTACTAAGACATGACATGTATGGTGTGAAAAGTCCGTCAGTTTAAAGCAACAAACATAAAGAATTTGTTGCATGCTATTGTTCTTTCTCTCCCCATCTTTCTTTGTCATCTTCTACTGAAAACAATCTAGCCAATCCAAGGCCAAGATCATGCATAATTCATGAAGAAGCTGAAAAGAAAACAATGTGACAGTGACATATGTGAATCTCTGCTGGATTCACTTGTAGTTTATCTTTTTCTTTTTTCCTGTTTTTTGCATCTTCTGACACTGTTTCATTCGAAAGTCTCAAGTTGTCACCAAAAGAACCCAAGGAAATTGTGACCATATCACGTTGTAACATGATAAGGTCACAAGTGTTTATTAGTGTGACCGCTCTATGCTAGTTTCACAACCTAAAGAGACAGAGGAGGTAAAAAAAAGTAACAGTGTCTAGAGTAAAGGAATAAGATTTAGTCAAAACATATCACAACTGGTTTGTTACAGATTGAAATTCTAAGCATAGCCTTAAAATAATTTGCAGTACAATTACAGAAAACCTCAGACAGTTAGTAAACGTATAAGCTTAACATCTAAAAAGTCCACATCAGAAGGTAAGAGACGGCTACAGTCTTGATTCTTATCATACCATCAGCCCTTTGTATTGGTCCAGCTGAAAGAGAGTGGTTAATGAATCATTAATCATTGCAATAATGAGTCACTGAGCTCAGTTGAAACAAAAACTCACATTCCAAAGTTTTCAAAACACTACCTAAATATGTGTAAATTTGAGTTAAAAAGCAGATTTTTGGAGGGAGAAGCTGTGACTTCTTTTCTGTTAATCAGCACATACTGTAAATCCAAGCTTTTCACAGAGGTCCAGGGCACGAAAGAACCTTTTTGTGGCTGTCAGTACAAAACTCATCAAACCAGAACAGTTCTGATGTTTCATCCTCCGCTTTAAAGATGTCCTCGTAGACATGTCTCTGGCGTCCAAGACTTGCTTTAGCTGCCTGTGTACAAGTACAAGTCGCAGGCAACTTAAAACAAGCCTCGGAAGCTGGACTGATGAAGTGGTAGAATGAGAAGCAGGAAACGTCCAGCCAGTTATCACCAAGAGGATAGAAATCCATCCAAAAGATCAACAGAAGAAAAAACAATAGACACACTTTTATATATCTGCTGATCAGTCTTGGCTGTAAATAAGAATTTGTATAAAACTAAAAGCTATATATATATATATATATGAAATAAACTTAAATCATAAAAAATTATTCATAACAATCCATTAAAGGCTTAACAAAAAACGTCTTAAACCAATCACACAAAGCTACTGATGAAAATATCAAACAATAATGTTAGTCTGACTAAGAAGAGCTGTTACTAGGAATAACCTCTCCTTTAAAGTCTTAACTTACCGTTGTACCCACAGCTTGTAACGTACTACACTACTCAGGTGTCAGTCCTCAGAAAGCCAGGCTGCAGCTGCTTTAATCACCCTGTAGAGGAATGCATATTTGAGAAAGGTGTGTGTGCACGGTTACATATTTATTGAAAGATCCTGTTCTGTTTGGGTGTGGGACAGTGAGCCGGTGTAGGCTCAGGGGTGTGCAACGTGGAATCCCATTTCCTGGACCAACAAGAGGCGTGTGCGTGGAAGTAAATACACTCCAGGATCCAGGGAAGTGTCCAGAATAAACAGGATGGTGTCATACTAAAGATAACATCAAAAACGGTCTACTACAGGATGAATCAAATGTACCTTTTTTTACATTTTTATTTTCTTTGAGTTCAGACCTTTGGCCAGAAGTATGTATGGGGGACCACTTTCAGATGTTATTTCTCTGTAGCTGCAACTTTGAAGGCATGAAGGATTAATGTTTTTGTTATTACGATTACATTTCAGGTTATATGGGGAGCTTTCACTTAAGTTGAACAACTACTGTGGAAGTATATCTAAAGCCATAGATCATGAGTGTAAATACACTGTTAAGTGAAACAATCTACAGGGCCCTCCAATTAAAATGTTCATTGGTTGTTTAAATTACAACACTGAATGGTGTTCTGCATTCTTCCTGACTACAGGCAGCAGGAGGGAAATGTAACACATGAATGTTTTCACACTGAAATAGACCAAAAACTCATAAGGAGGAAATAGCATGTAAATATCAATTGGCATGAGTTAATGGAGAAGTAGAGAACAACTATGTTATTACTTCTAGTTACTTATTTTGGTTGCCATTATCTCAAAATCACATATTAAATATTTCAAATGGTGATACAACAAAAGCTTATATGATAACAGGTAATGTTTCTCGATACCACAAACACCTATTTTGATTTCTAATCGTTGCAGTTGGTCAGAATCTGTAAGCCGAGGCAGGCTTCTGTTTTTCTGTACACTGCAATTACTTTCCTCAAGTTTAACAAAGAAGGTCTTTTTTTTATCATAGATCTTTGAAAATAATGAGTTTGTTATTTTGAGACAATGAGATAAATTATTCCATTATCTCAAGTAAACAATCCTTGTTATATTGAAATATGGAGATAAAGAAAAACTTGCTCCTGTATATCTCAAGATAGAAATGTTTTTCAAGCATGGGCACTATGCTTCTCTATGATCATTGCTATTTTTTGTAGTAATTCATTTCTTAATACCGTTATCTTGAGATCACAAACTTATTTTTCCTGTGATGATTTCTGTATTTTATTGCAGTGTTGAAGTTAACTCCTAATTTACAACCAAGATTCCTAAAACGTTAGGGCACTGTGTGAAATATAAATCTAAACACGATGCAATGATTTGCAAATTTCAAGGATCCATATATCTCAAACAGTACACAAAATATAAATAATATCATTAATTGGACGGGACAATGGTATCAGTGTCAACATGTCAACAAATATTTTGTTTGTGTTGGCTAAAAAATATGGATTTATCAGATAGATATCAGATTGCCACTTCTGCTGGATAGGGTCTGGACAGTCCAGTCGCTGAATCTTCTAAAGATCCATTATGAAATTTTTCGCTCAGTGCGTGACTTCCACAGAGGGGATCGTTGAGTAAGCGTTTCTAATTCAACCAATGTCGTTTGGAGTTCAGCGATTTCGAAATGGTTTTTTAAACACCCACTGGCTCGTTGGTCTAAGGGTATGATTCTCACTTCGTGTGTGAGAGGTCTCGGGTTCAAATCCCGGACGAGCCCATGCATCGCAGATGGTCACTTAAGTCTGGTTTATACTTGCATGCCGTCTGCTTCACGGGGGTTATGGCGCAACCTGGTGAGTTCACTTCTAGCTTTAGTCATCACCTTCTACTGGAAGGGATCTGTTGCTGGCTGTCTCCCTCTGAGTGTTGTTTCAGTCATGTTTCTTGCTGACATTTCTTGCTTCAATGGGCGATGGAGTTTAACCAAATGTATAAAAAAGGTGGAAATCTCTAGGGGTTCATAAAAGGCTTCTTGGTGGCCCAGCAAATTAGGGAACAAACTTCGGTTGGATAGAGTCTGGACCACTAAATCTTTTCTGAACGATTTGTTCTGCAACGTTCGCTCAGTGCATGAGGTTCCCAGAAGGGGATCTTCATCCAAAGTGTTCCGTTTGGCATTTCCAGAGTTCCAAGTGGAATGTTGCCATGGTGCTGGCTCGTTGGTCTAGGGGTATGATTCTCACTTCGGGCGTGAGAGGTCCCGGGTTCAAATCCCGGACAAGCCCGTATTGTAAATAGTTCCTCTGTGGAAATCTATTGGAAATGATATATCTGTTGCTGGGTGTTGTTTCAATCATGTGAGGGTTCTCTTACTTCATTGGGAGGTGGAGTTTTAACCAGAAATGAAAAAAGATGGAGATCTTAAGGGGTTCATGAAAGGCTTCTTGGTGGTACTGCAAATTAGCTGGGAACAAACGTCTGTTTGATAGGGTCTGGACAGTCCTGGATCTTTTCAAAAGTCATTCAGCATGGTGCACTCAGTGCATGAGTTTCCCAAAGGGGATCGTTGAATAAGCGTTTCTGACTCACACAATGTCTTTCATTTGACGTTCGCACACTTCAATTCAGTTCAATTCAATTAAATTCAATTCAACTTTATTTGTAAAGTGCCAATCCTAACAAAGTCATCTCAGGATGCTTCACTGACAATAAGTTTAAGCCAATCTATTATCTATACAGCCAATTAATAACAAATAGTCTATGTAAGGAAACCAACAGACTGCATCGAAAAGAGTCTTCGATCAATCCCCTTCTGAGCTGCTTCAGGCGACAGTGGAGAGAAAAACTCCAAAGGCAAAACCTTAAGCAGAACCCGGCTCAGGGAGGGCTGCTGTCGGCCTCTAACGGTTGGAGGTGGAAACGACAGAAAGGGTGAATGTAGAGGGAGGACAGAAAGAGAGAGCCCAAAGAGAGGATAGAAAAACAGTGTAGAAAGAGAGTGAAGAACGAGAGAACTTCAAAGTGGAACTTTGCCACTTTGAAGCAAAGTGCAATGACTTGTTGGTCCAGGGGTATGATTCTCATTTTGGGTGGAGAGGCCTTGGTCTCAAGTCCTGGATGAGCCCCTGCATTTTAATTTGTCCCCTACTGTAATTCTCTGTGGTGCTGCATTGTATGGAAAGGGGATCTGTTGCTAGCTTTCTCCCTCTGAGGGTTCTTTCAGTCATATAAATGGTCCTCTCACTGCCTTTTTTGCTTCCAGGGTCTGGACAGATTTGTTCTGTATGGGTCGCTCTGTGTGTGAGTTTTCCAAAGGTCATTGGTCTGGGATTATGATTCTCACATTGGGTGTTAGAGGTCCCAGGTTCAAAGCCATGCATTGTAGATAGTTAACAAAACCTTTTGGGTTAGGCAAGATGGATGCAATCATCATTAGAGGGGCACCTCGGTAAGAAAAACAGGCACAAATTTTTAGGGTTAACATATTCTTCTCACAACCACTAGAGTTCATATATTCAGGGATGTAGTCATGGGTCACTATTGCTTGCATGAGCAAATCATGTGGTTATTTTTGAGTGGATGACAGCAGATAACATTTATGATGAGGACCTCTTCTGGCTTATTTTGAAATGCCAAAAGGAACACTTCAAATTAAAAAAAAAACGTGTTGTAAGCCTTTTCTGCCATGTACAGGAAAACAATTATTTCTCTGAGTCTACTTTGATCTGGATTCTAATCCTTTGCAGCAGAACCAATACAATAAAATTATGAGTGAGATCTTTTCTCAGAACTTATTTATCTTAAGTAATCAGCTCCAAAATAGTCTGCTATCATAAATTACCTGATCATTTTCTTATAACTTCACTTTATTGTACACTTGTGCACATGGAACAGGTATAAAACAAATAATAGAAACAAATGCAATCTCATGCTCTTGTTTATTGGAAATAAGAATACAGTCTGACAAGAACAATATTACACATCCTAAAGCCTAACAGAATCAAATCTTTCCATGTATGTTCACTAAAAGGCTGAATATGTATGAATAAATACAAAGCAAAATCTATCTCTGCTAGTAGCCTAGTTCATAGAGCTAAAAGGGGCTCTGACTTTGCAATGCTTTCACATTGGTCGTATGACCTTATGTCATTACCGAAGATACATGTTGTTTGATAGCCCATTACAGCCGACTTTTACAGTTCCTCTGTGCTGCCATTTTCTATTATTCATTTAACCGGGGTGGGAAAATTAATTGTAGAAATAAAAATACCGACAAACAATCTCTAGTTTTGAAGAAAAGCCTTTATTTCCTATTTCAAGGACATGCTATAGCATGGTAGTAGAAGAAGGGACTTATATATCCATACATGCAGAGCCACAGAATGATAGAAAGAATTTGTCCATCTACTGTTCTGTGACAGCGATCTGTCCAGGGTTCAAGTTGAAGAAATGATTAAGGGCGAAAGTTTCTTTTTCTCTTTTTTCAGGTTGGGTCAGGCAGGCAGAGGGAAGGCTTAGTGCTGGATCCTACGAATGGACTGCACCTGGTTGGTGTGAGCCTGGGTGCTGAACTCATTGTAGTTTCTGTACTCGCCTTGGTGTCTGTCTCTCTCCAGGATGTACTGGTAGCCACGGTAACCTGGGAACTGGTAGGCCACCCAGCTATAGAAGGGGAGAAGGTGGTTAAGTCAAGGTTAGGCCAATGGCTTAAATATGTGATTATAAAAGAAACTGCAGGAGACTCAAGAATAATTCTAGAATAGTTTTTCTACATTTACATTTATTGGCGAGAGAGAATGTCTGATTCTAAATGCTAACTGCTCTAAACACACAGGCTTACCTCCTGCACCCTCATCCTTATTAACTACATCAACATTGACCTAGACTTATTTAAATTGCTAAAATTAGTAGCTGCACGGAGATGGACAGAGTAATTAGGAGTGGAAGTTGAGTGACTTACGCTCCTGAGTTGACTTTGATGGAGGGCACCTCCTTGCTGCACCAGCCCATGGCCTGTAGGGAGGGGTAGTCGTCGCACAGCTCAAACTTACGGCCCTGGAAGTCCTCACACTCATACATGGTCACCTTGCTGTCACTGTGGTTCTGCACAGAAAGGAGATATAAGATGAGAGAGAACAGGAGAACAATGCAACAAATTATATTCCTTTAAGGAATTAGATCAGAAAAGTCAAATTAGTAGAAAGAATGTCTACACTTTAGATATTATGCAGTATTTAGATTATAATTACATTCTGCAGACTAAGTAATGTTTGGTTTTATGGCATTAAATAAATGTAGAGGTGATGGATCAGAATTCAACTGTTTTAACACATCTGGGAGAGTTAGAAGGATAAGGAGGGGTAGCTTAACACCACGGAGGGATGGACAGAGGCTAACAAGTAAAAAGGGACGCATAAAAGGAAAGACTTACAGCGCACTTGATAGGTCTGAAGGAAAGCATGTGCTCAGTTCTGTAGCTGCTATTTCCACTCCAAGCCTCATAGCGAGGATAGTCTCCCTTCTCCAGGATAAACTGCTGTCCCTGGAACTCTGGGTACTCATAACCCACCCAACTAGAGGAGAAACGCTTAGTTAGAAAAAGGGGGATATAGAAAAAATAAAGACAAACTCATACTGAAGAACAAATTACTTTCACACTGCCATGCTGTGATGAACAACAGAGCCCACCACTGACAGTGTGGCCTCATGAAAAGAAGCACATGCAGCTTCTTTTGTCACTTGGAGGCACAAAGCAAACATTTAGGCCTGCTGCTGCTGCTGCCTCCACCAGCGCTGCTGCACCCAGGGCGCTTTATCTGATCGGCAGTCAGTCAGTCAGCCAGCCGTTCTGGCTTTCAGCCGGCAGCTGCACACAGCCAACTCATATCACAACAGGGTCACACATGGATGCATGCACACACACACACACACACACACACATACAGAGATACAAGCAATGCATGCCAACTAGCAATGTAATAAATAAGCAGGTTGTCATTTGTATATTTTTTTGTTATTGTGTCTTTTCTAGTCTTTGATTAGAGTCAATGTTTGAGCCGTGTCTGCTTTAATCAGACTTTTTCAGGCAGATCAAATTTAGGAAGATGGGTTTATAATATGAATTTATTAGCTATGGCTCTTAGTTTTCCTCCAAATATAAGAGAAAAACCACTTCTAAGTGCCTACTGTGTAGGTTAGATTTAAACTTTTATCCAGTTTTAACAAATCTGTGTGAATCTAGTTTTCTTATTGGTTATCATCACGCAAAGGAAAATACAGACTAACAAACCAAACAAATCCACACAAATGGAAAAATAAATCCAGAAATTGAAGAGTTCTAGAGGTCGAAAGGTGAAGGTAGTCAGAAATGTAGAAATCAGTTTGAGATCAAGAAGCTAGCAGATGAAGGCAAAAAAAAAGAAATCCAAAGTTCTCTGGCAGTGCTGACTTACGGTCCATTCTCCACCTTGATGGAACGAATCTTGTTGAAGCCTCTCTCCATGATGTTCGGGCACTCCAGCATGAACTCACAGCGCTTTCCCTGGAAGTTCTCTTCCTCCCAGACTGTGATCTTGAAATGGCCCATCTGCTCCATCTGTTGAGTGTTCATGGCTGCTGCTTCTCCCTCGGGGGTTACTCTCTGAAAAAGAAAATGCTCGGCTTAAAGTGGACGAAGAAATAAATGGCAGCAACAGGCCTTGCATCGGCATAGCATCACAGCAGTATCTACAGGTTGGAAACTGCACAGTAATTTTGTCATGGCCTGATGATGATCGTATTACTGCAAGCCATGTATTTCAGTTTAAAAAAATCAAAATAAATCTGGACTATTCACAAAGTCATCCTACAAAGGTATCAGAAGTAAGAAAAAGTCAAATTCATTTGATTCTCCATTTTCCCTCAGATGAGATTTGTCACATATGTTGTAAAAGCAAAAGATATATATATAAAAAGCATAAAAGCTCACAAACTGTCTCTTATGATGCATTTCTTTCATTCAAGAAATGCTCACAGTCTTTAGTCCATTTTTAGACTGTGATGTAAGAAATAAAGAACATTACAAGTTCCAGAAAAAGTGCTTGTGTAATAATTGCATGCCAAACACAAGCATATCATTAAGGCAACACCCTTGTTAGCTCTATTCCTAAAAACAGAAAGCATGAAGTGGCTTCGATGTTTTTACTGTTAGCAAATCAAAGTGCATGTACAGCAGTCAATCAATCAAACGCATGATGTGGGAGCATCCTGGTGGCTGTTGGGCTCCACCCCAGTACACAAAGCTGACCCCGTGTTTGCCGTTTCTTGCAGCTAAATCCAATGCGGTGTGTTGAGATACTTACAGACAGTACTGAGGTGGGACAGATCCAGTATAATCAATGTCAGGGAAGAGACCCTCAGCTGCGTTTTTATAGGACCGGGCCCCCTGGACCTGCGCCACTCCATTTGCCTAGCAGCCTTGCACACTCAGCAGCTGAGCAGGCCGGCTGAAAGGGGAGCATTAGCCTCGTGCTTTGTGGAGGCTCGAGAGCACTATTGTCCTCAGAGCCCCAAAGTGACTTAGTCATCAATATGGCAGCCATGGTCAGTGGCAACCTGACCCAGGACTATACAATGGCAACGCACTGACACAACAGTTTGATTGGTGAAGCAGGATAATAGACACATTCTAGGAGCTGATCCCCTCTCTCTCTCCCTGTCTCCCTCTCTGCTGTAGGTAAACTGGATGCGAAACTAGAGGTGGGAAAATGGTCCAAGCATCCCACATGGTGAGTGCCAGGGTGTGTGGCGATTTCATCTAGAGGGGAAATCTCTTTTTTCAGTGGATCTAGAAAACTATGGCTGGATGAAAGAACATATAGGGAGTCTGGACTTCTTTGCTTATTCATATATATGAAAAATGGTTCACACGTTCCTCCTAATGAGGAGTTTAACGAAAGGAATAACAGATATTTTGTTGTAAGATGCTGGAATTTTTACCATTTCGCGTTGGCTGATGGACAAAATGAAATGTCTGACATGGACAAAGAGCAAACAGCAACAAGTATCAGAAAATGTTGGTTTTACTGAGCAACAAATAAATTCCACCAAATCTTTTTTAGCATACATCCACTTTGAAATAATTCGTTTTTATTCTGTGACAGCTGTTATACTCACATTAAATCTGATTTAATAGGCTGTGCACATCTGTGGTGTGTAAAGCTTTTTTAAAACATTACTTATGCTGATAAGTGAAATATTCATACATTAACAGAAATGAGTTCAGCTAAAAGCAACACAGTTATCACACAGATAACACGGATTTTTACTGTTCGCCCTGCTATATTTACATGTAAGTTAGTTTCATTTGATGTTCATGGCTTTGTGGTAATAACAGCAGAATCAGTGTGGAGTCAGGAAAGAAAAGGTTGCGCTGTGATGTTTTCCTGTAGCAGTAATGACATCTAGTGGTGAGCATGTTCATTACATTTACCTTACCAAACAGTAAAGACTTTACATCTTTTTCAATAATGTCTGTTTTCAGACTGTTATAATATGTTTATGTTCATGCTGATAAAGTAGTTTCAACTAAAATGAAGTCTAAAAAAAAACCTGTTGCTTTAAAAATGAATGGATCAATTTATTGTCATTGAGCCTGCATGAATGTAATATATTGCTTACTAAACATTTAGACTATCAGCCAATTTCCTGCTGCCAGAAATGAAAACATCAGGAACAACAGCTACTAGGCAGCCATGTGTGGAGCTCGCAGGATATTACTCAGTTAATGTTGCCTCTTCTTCCCTATAAATGCTGTATAGAGTGGAGTTCGTGGTCACTTTGGTCATATGCACAGTGAGTGTCTGTGTGTGTTTCACCTGTGGGGCATGTGTGCTGTTTACTTGTATGAACAGCTTTCTCTTTGTCCTCTGTTAACCCATTCATTGTCCTTCTCTCTACATCTGCGTGCATTAGTGTGTGTCACCCTGCTTTCCCCCAGAGCAGGTGATGAGCAGGTGAAAGGAAAGGCTTATATAGACACAGATGTTGTGTATGTGTGCATGTGTGTGTGTGTGTGTGTGTGTTTGTGTGTGTTCTTGCATTACTCATGGGGTGGGGTATCATTTTGTTTACTTTGATACACAGTTTTAACTTGCCTCCTTTTTTAAGCCAAAGAGTAGGCCGACATCATGGCAACTTTGTGTAAATGATTACATTTTTAACGTCCTCAGAAGTACTGTTAAAAATGACCATGTGTTCATGTGCACTGCATGTGTAACAACATGATTTTACTGTATATCTAAAAGTGTTTTTACATAATTGCGGGTGTGTCTTTCTTCTTTCTCTACCTAATCTAATAAAAGTAATCAGCTGTTCTGCAGCATGCACACACACAAACGCTTTTCCAGCTTTACATGTTTACCTGATGCATTACTTTTCTTTTGCTATGGACAATCTAACCCAAACCAAAGCTCTAATCTTCACTATAACCTCATGGCTAATCCTTTTCTCAGTCTACACTTTACTCCTGACCCTAACCGGGACCTCGGAAATGATATTTGGTCTCAGCTGAGCTTTGATCCCTACAAGGATTACTAGTCTCCAGTTTATGGTGGAAAGTCTCCCACTTTGGTGACACAATGAGAACACACACTCTCACACATGCACCTTATTTCCCTGTGAAATACAGCTGGGAGGGGAGGAGGGGGATTTGCATGTGTAGGGCGAGTATGGTCCATCAGCACAGAGCTGGTACTGTATGGTTCTACTTTGAATCCTTATCTGGCTGTATAACAAAGCCCTCCATGTGTTTTAAGCAGTCAGGACTCATCTGGTCTGGGCCAGTGTGCATACATGGTGTACACTGGTCATCCCTCAAACCGACAATGAATTAAAGAAACAGCTGTTTGTTACTGTAACAGCTGCGTCTGGTAAATTAATGATGACAGGCAGTTTGACTTATATAGCCCATGTTAATAAACAAACAATGACCTGTAGTCAAAGTGGATCTCAGTCAATGAAGCATATGTAGTACATCCAACAGAGCAAATTTTAGAATAATTCCCCAGAAGCATTTACATAAGGAAGTAACCACACATATAAACAGTTGTAGAAGAAGCATGAGTATGACTACATTATAATTCAGACCAAGAATGTAATCGACCATCAGGTGTGGAGAAAAAAAAATCTTTTATTGTTTGATTTAAAATTTTTTTCAACCTGAATTCAACCTGAAACATTTTTTTTCCAGATAGCAGGATCTAAGTAATTCAAGTCAACTTCTGAAAACGTCCTGAGATGCATCATGTGGAAATCAACTCTAAGATCTACGGCAATAAATCCTCCATTCAAAATGACTGCAGAAGTCTCTTCCTTGACCTTAAAATACAACTAATATGCCCATCATCTAAACTAAAAATCAATTTTATGTAATTAAAGAAAAAGAATTGTAAACAGTGAGATGTTATATCTGAAATACCTTACACTATAACGCCGGGTTTTACTCCTCACTGTTTCCTTTATTAAAAAGGCTTTCATTGTCTGTCTACTAAATGACAAAAAGAAAAACATAAAATCCTCTTAGAGCTGCACATTCACATTAATATAACTAAGAATAAAAAAAGTTAGATCATAGTCTGACTGTATGCTCTGATTGTGGCAAAACTACTGGCTTTCAGATACAAGTCTGAACCATTTGAATCACTAGGGAGTGCACTTGCACACCTATGCAAGCAAGACTGAACACAAGTACACACTCAAACACACACATGCGACTATTTGTATAACTACACACAAGCACGCTGACATGCAGATTGCCCTGAATAAATGCTCTCCTTCAGGTGGAACGTTACCATGGAGACTAATCCAGGTAAGGATGATGTGAGCAGGACATCTGCTCGTGCCGCCTCCGCCTGTCCTTACTGTTCTCCGACCGGACCCCTAAGCAGCTGGACACAAAAACCTGGAGAAACCTTATAGGTTATATTTTCTTCTGGAGCATTCATGAGTCACTGTCGGCGAGGTAAACAGGAAGCTAGAAAGACGGCCGGTATTAAACTGTGACGACAGGCACATGTAGGCTGCTGGCAGCCATTTGTATGAGCAAACGTGTTCTACACAAGACAGACAATTTCAGGAATCACTTCTTTAAAAGTTGTTATGGAAATCCTTGCAACACTTGTTTAAATTTCTCAGCTATTGAATTTTCCATTTAATCAAGAAATACTCATTTACAAGCAAAAAGTCAGATAGCCAAATGTGAGGGAGGGCCACCTGGGAGAGGGAACAAGCCTTGGGCATTTGCATGAGTCCATTATCAGTAACTGTCAGAGGAAAACGGCACATAGCCTACAGGCAGCACACACACACACACACACACAAGTGGACACACACTCACACAACCTCTGGGAAGCACTCGATCTACTCCATTTACAGATAGCACCGAAGAGTTGGGCAGGCACCACAAATGCAATCATGTTCCTGCTGGACAGATAGAAACAGGACTGTTAATGATACAGTCTGGCCCTGCAGAAAAAAGGTCAGAGGGTCACGGCTTGAAATAATCAGATGGCGAGTGAAGAAAAGTCTTGTTTTTTTAGCTTTATTCTTAAAGCGTGATCCTCTTCCTGTGTTGAAGAGGAAAACTGATGAAAAGGAAAAGATATGGGGCCATTATTGTAGCAATATTATCTACAAATCCGTGTGAAGAGTTACAAATGCGTGTAGAGAGTTACAAATGCGTGTGGAGAGTTGTGTGTCCGTAACTTAATTTGTGTGTGC
>JAVQJG010148885.1:0-11271 GCA_036024015.1 Craterocephalus amniculus
TGCAGTCTCCTGAGCTGGTTTATGGGATGCACCCACCATCTGTGCAGTCTTCTACCATTCCCTCTCTTTTGAGTACAAATCCACAAACTATCGCGGGATCACCAAATTCACACGTTATCAAACGGAGTCGCGGCAAAGTCGCTGCGCTGTGGCGCCAACGGTGGGAGGGGGAGACAGGGGCAGAGCGCCGCGCTACCGCTCCTCGGCGCTTCCGCGTCGCTTCCGCGTGCGGTGGGTTTTGGGGGTAACTGCCAAAATCTTCACCTTCAGCATGATGGGAGGCACAACCTTAGAATCTTGTAAATGAGCTCTACTATTTGTTCTTCACATCAAACGTACTTTGTCTGGTACTAAAGCTTCCACTGCCTGCGGACCCTCTGTTGATAACGTGATAGACCTATGATGAGCTAGTCTTTGCTGCCAGAGGCTGTACTGGATCACAGTTCTGCTTATTGTCATGAAGTAGAACCTTTTGGTGGTTTTACGTCTTTAGCTTTACAACTTGAAACAAAAATGAAAAATACATTTTTATTTTTTATCTTTTTATTCTAGAGGCAAATTGGACAGAGGCATCCCATTCAGTTGGATTTAGAGAATTTAGTCATTTCAGTCTCTTTTGCAGGCTGTTTAGTTGGTCTTTTACTTTAACTTGTTGTTTTTTTCCGGTGCAGTTTGTGCTGCAGGAATCGCTGTTGTTGGAGATTGTGGTCATAAATATTGGGCCTCAATGACAGCAGGCCTGAAATTCATTTGACAATCCTTTCTTTGCAGCATTTTTCCCAGATAAACTGCAAGACCATTTCATGTCGGAAAGACATTTTTGCCTGCCGAGATCACATCGTATCCTTATTAGTTCAGGACTGCCGCGTCACAGGCCTTCATGCACACAGGTCAGAGAGCTGAGAAAAGAGATGGTGACAGTCAGGTTTTATTGACCCAACAAAACTAGAAGATAGCCGTTGTGATGAACATGAAACAAGCTCCCATTGACTCAGCTGAACTCACGCAAAGCAAACGCACGGGTGAAGATATGCAAACATATTTCCATGCCAGAGTCCCGTCTACAGTCTGAAGCTCTTTAAACTTTAGAAATATTAAGATAATGTAAAGCTTTCCACAGCAGCCACCTACGTTTATTAAGCTGCTAGTGATGGGAGTGGATGTATCAGTGGTACCCTCAGGGCAGTTGCTAGAAATTTTGGGCCCCCAGAACGCATATTACTATTTACCATAGCATTGTTGGCACTTTTTTTAGCCTGTGTATTAAGATGTTTTTTAGTGTTCTTGATGGAAATTCACAACATTTTCAATCTCCTTCTCATCTACCTTCGTTATCTGAAGTAACCTGCTTTGGGGACTTTGGGGGAACCACTGCCTGTGCAGCCTACTCTGGGCTCCCCCAATGGTGGAATGTCCAGAGTGGAGTTATATGGTGTGGGTGATGGTGATGAGCAGATGAATGATGGATCAGCAGCCAACCAGAGGTGGACATAGGAACTGTTGTCCAAAGGGATTGTTGGACTGCTGGGGCGAGGGTCTGCTGCAGGGTCCAACTCAGGCAAAGCAGCAGAGCATAAACATTTATTTTATTTGTTCATTTATTTTTTCCATTATATATTGCTTTTGTAAACATTAAAGTGTTTTTCATGGAAAACTGATGAAGAGCTAACGTTTAGCAAAACAAAACATCTCAGTACCATAGCTCTAGGCATGATGCTTTCACTTGGCCATTGTATGTGGAGGTCAAGCTCTCAGAAGACTTATGTTAAGGTCAGTTTAGGTTTAGTAAACACTTGTAAGAGGCAGAAACTGTATTTGAATACATAATAATGATGTTAACCTTCACCTTCACCCAATGCTCATAATTACTGAGCAGTACATTTATGCAGTGGCTCAGGTGGTAGCCCCAGTCTACCATCGCTGTGCAAGACAAGTGTTGGTCCACCAATTGTAAGTCTGCTGAATGACTGTGATGTATAATGTAATGAATGAATACAAGTCAATGCAGCCACGTAACTGAGTGAATGTTGACGCAGTACTGGAGCAATGACTTTGTGCTGTTGTGCAGGTTAGTTCAATTTAGCAGCAGACATTTGAATTCAGCATCTTCCTCCGGGTTTCAGTCCACACCAGACCGGTGCCATTAAATCATTTATCCTCTTGTTGCAGTCGCGCTGTCCCTATAGACAGCTGCTATAGTCGGCCTCCAAATGAGTAAGTTCAGTTACAATGAACTGGCGACTCGTCCAGAGTGTACCACACCTCTCATCTGATGACAGCTAATGTAGACTCCAGCTTCTATGACTCATCTACAGTTATTGGATAGGGGCGATAAATTAATGAACAAGGAATCGTTTCAGACCTCTAAAGTTTTACTCTTAACATTCTTGGAGAAAAATGTCCAATATTCTGAGCCCCTGCTCTGCTGCTCCTACAGCTTCCTTCTGAAGTCTTTTCTGGTTTCCACATTTGTGTTATTTGGGGGCCATCATCTCATCCCCTTAATATGCAAGAGTTTGCTCACGCACACCATAGCCAGGGGAGGAAGTTATTGGATTAAACTAAATACATGACTGACTTTGTGGCTTCCTTTTACTTCATATGTATTAGTAATAATTAGGGGTGTCACAATTTCGATTTTTCATCAGAATCAATCAGCGACGGGTGTGTGTGTGAGCCCTAATGGGCAGTGGGCCCATTCCCCACGATAAGATGCCACTGGACACTGTATGAAACTATATCAACTGTGTGACAGTGTGTGGGTCCTGTCATTGTGTGCCTCCGACTGATGATGCGCCCTGGCTACTTGGCCACAGGCCCTTTGGCTGACTGGCAAGTGCGCTTGACTTTCACCCGGAAGGTTGTGGGATCAATTCCCTGCCCGGGCCCTCTGTCCGTCCTGCCACATTCTGGCGTTGTCGGTAGGATCCATGTAACTAAGGGTGGGTCCATAGTTTCTGAACCTGTGGCGTGTGCGTAAAGCACTAGGACATGCTTGTGAAAAGAGGGGGAGAGATGTGAGTCCTGCCACATTCTGGAGTTGGACAGAGAGCACACACAACCTTCCTGGTGAAAGTCATGCGCACTTGCCAGTCAGCCAAAGTGATATCCCTGTGTCCAAGTAGCAAGGGCGCATCTTCAGTCGGAGGCACACAGTGACAAGACCCACACACTGTCACAAACTGCATAAGGGGAAAAGTGAGCAAATGACAATCCAGATCTCAAATAACTAAAGATTAAGAGGCTGATTTACGTAGGCTTTGCGGGTACTAATACATGTGCAAACGAGGTTGCCCAGGCTAAAATAGGTCGCAAGCTTTTTTTATTTTGGTTCTCCGTCTTGGCTTCTCTTCTTAACATCTTCTTGATGTCAGCCAAATACCACTTGTTCTTCTGGTTTTTCAAACTGCATTTACTTTTTTGCAGATATTCTCCTATACTGCAGCACTTCTGGTGATATTTACATTTTTTTCTCAAGCTCTGATTTGCCTCCTCTACTAATATTTCAACCTCATTTTCCGTTTGCGGTTTCCTTGCTCTCTGGATCCTTGGTTTGAATTGACAATTGAGTGTAAGCTTGTAAATGCAAGCAGCAGAGCTCCACATACTTTATTTTTTGGTCTTTGATTCATAATCATTGCCTGTTTTTTCTATAGCACTGGTTAATCTTAGACCTTCAGGGCTGTAGACGTTTATGTTCTGAAAACAAGATGAGTGGAGAGCACAATGAGAAGAATAACGTGTAGAAATGCTCAGAGCAGCCTTTTGGAACAAATGAGTTTGGTGGCCATGGAAAAGCCTTCTATGGCACTATTAGTAATCCCAGTTCCCACTGTTTCTAGGGATTGCAACATATCATTAGATCCAGTAAGATGCATTAGGGTGAGGAATGGCAATGGCACCAATCTGTATCTCCCTATGGTCCTTCATTAGCCACTAATCCACTCATGATTGTTATAAGTGAGAAAGGCGTGTGTGTGTGTGTGTGTTAAAAATGTTCAGATATTTTGGCATAGTGCTGTGAATATTAGCTTGGTGATTTATTATCTGGGTAATGCTGTCCCTTCTTCCCCAAAGCAGTATTGTCCTTTTGCCAATTAATTTTGAATCTGTTGCGACCACTAAGTGGGATGGAGAGAGAGAGAGATAAAGAGAGAGAGAGAGCGAGATCATCAGCCAATGTGTTGGTTGAACCCCAGAGTCAAATGCAGCCTTATATTTTTTCTTTAAGCTATGGCTGGTTAATTCTGCTCCTCTGTCTTCTTTTGATGTCTGCTTATGTTTTTTCTTGTAATGTTCCCTCATCCCCACTCTTCTATAATGCCATTGATTTATGCAACATCTCACACGCACTTTCCTTTTTCTTCCTTTTCTTAATTCTTCCATCTTCCTCTTTTCGTTGTTCGATTGTTTCTATAACAACCAGAGGGTCATCTTTCAGCCTCCGTTCTTCACTCTTAATCCTGTTCATGCGACACTCGGCTCTTATTTTCTTGCAGCTCTTTCCTGCTGCGCGATATATTACTTGATGGCACCGTATCATGCAGAAAATACTTTTGTTTCTTATCTGTGTTTGTGGTTTGTGTCCAGGTTTCATCATTTAGTCCACAGTCACAGGCAAGCCACTTTCTCACCTCTCTGAATCTATTTGAGTCAATGTAAATCTCCAAATGTGAATGCGTGAAGCAATTTATTTTTCCAATAGGTATCAAATTGGGACAACTGTGATCCATCGGCTCCAGTCCTGAAATTACTCGCAGTTCCCTGCAGTAGCTAGGGATCGCTGCTGTTTGGTTAGTGTATGTGTGAATGAGAAAGGAGAATGTACTGATGAGGGCTGTGTGGGACCTCACTGTTTCACCAGCGTCACTATGATTGCTGTTTACAAGGCAATACACTACACTGATTATAATTACTGGTTGAGATACTTTATAGGCCTCATCAATTTCTTCTGGGTGAAACTTTCCTCGTGTCTTTGTTTATATTGTACATTCACACAGGAAATGAAGGGAGACAGTAGATCAATAGAAGTCACAGGAGCTTAATGAAATCTGTGTTAAATTTATATTGTTATATCAAAATATGTCAAATGTCTTTTGTTTTTATCTGTGTCTGAACATTTATTTTTCCTTTTTTTTCCTTCTCTGGTTAATTACAAGTTGCCCAAATATGGATTCCTGGTCATAATTTTTTTAACAAGAGTTAGCTCTATTATGGAGGCAAGTGTTGTAAGGTTTTGTATCTTTGCCTCTCCCTGACTCTGCAAAAACTGGTTTCAGCAGGAGAAAATTGCTAACTTTGCTCCACCGCTGCACCCTCTTGTGTTTTGGAGTGGTCACGAGCGCTCCAGAGCTCCATAGCAGCATCTGGATAGTGAAGTGTATGTTGAGCCTACTGTAAGTGTTGAGGTCAGCAATGCTGTCCACATGGGTCTAAGGATTGGGATTACGCTGCACTGAACAGGTGTTCTATTACAGGTTATTTAGCTGTTGTTGATGTCAGCCAAAAACCACTATAGTAGTAGTTTTTATTTTTCTATAAATATCTTTAGATTAGCAACCGTGGAGAGTTACGTAAATATGGTAGCACAGTTACTACATGACATTTCAATAAAAACTTTTTTTGAAAAAATTCTCTTTATTGAAGTTTTTATGATCACAGAGAGAAAATGGTATTCATTTATATTAGGAAATTAGTGCACCCTCATTTGGTAGAGAGCAGAGAAAAAATCAAATAAGATAAAAAAAAACCACACTATTCAGTAACAAAACACAGTGTGTCATGTTTTTTTGGTTCCTTGAGAGTTCCACAGTGACCGGGTTCACTCCAAACAGTGCCAGAATAGGATCTGGTTTAGGAGGGGTCTTTTAAAATTTTGGACAGTTTTGAATACCTTGTCCCAATTTTTTATTATGCGGGTCCCAGTTTACATCTGTCACAGGACGGATCTACAGAAGCAAACATCTTTGACAGTTTCAGTTTTGATTAATGTAATCTACGTAATATTTTGAATTGCAAAAGTCCATGTCTGGCACATACTGAAGAGGAGTGGACATATTCTTGAGCCTTTGCCCATGATTTTCTGTGATATCCATCATAGAGCCAGGGGTCCGACTGGGAAAGGAAGGAAACATGCTTTTCACAAAGCGTCTGATCTGTAAATATTTGAAAAAAAAACACTGTTTTCTACTGTATATTAAACTTTTCCTGCAGTTGTTGAAATGTGATGAACAAATTGTCAATAAACAGGTCTTTTATAGAATGTATTCCTTTAAGAGTCCACTGGTGAAGTGACTTGTCTGAGAACAATGGGGTAAATGCATAGTTATTTATCAATGGGATTTGCACAGAGGCATTCTTCCATCCATTATGTTTTCTTATCTGGGACCATTTTTTAACTGAGTGGGAGACTACTGGATTTTTAAACTTCAGCTTATACTCGGAGAGAGCTGAGTAAACCAAAGCTTCTAATGAAGAGGTGACAAGAATGACAAAGAACGAATATTGCAGTACCAGTAGTAAAGTCGAAAACAACGTAATCCCATACCTCCCTTATATTTTGGTCTTTGTAAGAAAGACTTTTTTATTCTTAGAGTCTTTTTATTCCATATTATTTTTCAATATTAAGGAATCTAGTTTAGTAAAAATGCTTAATCTATCAAAATAAGAATGCACTGATATACTGTAGAAATAAGAACATGGGCAGTATATGCATTCTAACAATGTTTACTCGCCCACCAATGAAATTGGAAGGTTGATCCACTTGTCTACCTTATTTTTCATGTGCTCATACTGTTTTAAACAATTTTGCTTTAGAAGGTCACTGTATTCTTGTGTAATATTTATCCTGAGATACTTAAATTAGGTGGTAACTGTGAATGGGAAGGCATTGAAAGAATTCGTATTTGATATTTTTCTGAGATATGGAAACAGCGACCTCTGATAGATTCAGAAAAAATGTACTCAAAGGTAAGAATAGGACAGCATAAGGCTGGTTGCTGAGATCAAATAATATTCCCCCCAATTTTCATGAATACTTCTTATGTCAAGTAGATAATTTAGAAAAATGAATTTCAGGCCCTGTTTGACTAATATGACTTGCACGGCTTATTAAAAGCTGGAAACTGGAGCGGATCTCTCTGGACAGTAAGATATATTTCAAACCTGTATGCAGAATATGTGGTCATGGCCACACAAAAACCTTCATGGGAATGTTTACCAAGATAAAGAAGATCAGAGGTGTGGAAATTAAAAGTGACACCAAATCTGTGCGCAAGTATCTGCCTTTCAAAGGTACGGAGGAAAGATTTGAAGTTAGCTGTTCAAGCCAAACATTGAAGGGAGCTAAGGAGGTACTGGAATTTATGTAAATACTGTTTCATTGTAGTTTGTAAAGACTTTCAGGACTATTAGATTCAAATTAGGGCTGTCAGTTAAGCACATTATTTTGATTAATTAATTACAGTGCAAATTAATGCAATTAATTCAGAGTGCCAATTCAATGCATGAGCATTTTAAATTTGGCCCACTGAGTGACCTGGGCAGTGGATAAGGCACCTAATGCTGTTTGACAACTGCCAATAAACACCAGGAAGATAGAAGAAGAAGAAGAAGAAGAAGAAGAAGAAGAAGAAGAAGAAGAAGAAGAAGAAGAAGAAGAAGAAGAAGAAGGGAAGTTTCAACTTGAACGGCCTCCTGAAGTTGGATTTCCAACTAGGAAGTCGGAGGGGCCTCACCAGCCCAGACTTAGCGTTTCAACATGTTTGTGTTGTTTACATTGCAGAAGCCCCTATAATATCACGTTTATTTGCACCTCTTGTCTGAGCATTTTTATGTTGCATTAAATCACCCGTACACATAGTGTTGTTGGAGATCAATGTAGGGAGATGCTGCTGTAGTGTAACTCACTTTTTTATGGACTATGACGCCGCTGTCAGCTGTAACGAGATCGAAACCAGGCAAACAGCAGTGCAGTTCTTCTCAAAGGCACTTTATTGTTTAAAAACATCTGTTTCCTTTTTGCAGAAGTTGTAAAACAGCTGATGCTACTTATAAACAGCGTTTGCAGTTCTGTTATAGCTGCTTTGCTGGTTCAAAACAACTATTGCCCCAAAGAAATGGCTTTAACATGGAAGCTGCCTTTTTATTTTCCTGAATTGTGAACTGGAACATTTTTACTTGGGTGTGACATCATTGCCCAGTTACGACTTCCCAGTTCCGAGGTGAAAGGAACGCACAATAAGAAGATTGTGTGTCGTCTATGCCCACCTGTATCATTGGCCAAAACGGGTGTGGACGTAATGACCGCTACACAGGGGAGCAAGGCGTTGCTAAGGCCTTTGAGCGGCAAGTTGTCTTTCAAAAAAAGTTTTATTTCAAGGGTGTTGGAGCAGGGTTGAATGGAAAACCTAAAAGACTGCGTCCCTTGAGGGCCAGTGTTCCCCACAACTGCATTAGCAGATATGCCATTAAAATGTGATTAGTTAGATTAATAAATTACAAATGCTGTAATTAATTAGATACTTTTCTAAATCGACTGACAGCCCTAATTTAAATAAAAATTATTTTAATTGCATTTGGTTTTAGTTTGACTACATTTTAAACTTGTTATTGAATCTCCATGATGATTCTAGATGTGAAATCAGTGAGCTTTGAAAAGCTGTTTGTCATTACATATTCAGTTACAGCACTTACTGAGTCACATGTAACCATCATACTGAGACATAATGAGCTGGAAAATGCACTGGTCTGCTCTGTGAACAATTAAACAATGGTTGAATATTTCTCAGCAATTCTGAGTATTATTTCTGCTTGAAATGTAAGTCCCTACTCTGTATGGGCGTGGCCTACAATCTAGATCTAAGCTTTGTAATTTTGCTGCTTGTTTTACTTATGTAAAAGCAGGCCTCGCTCTTTGAACTTAGAAAGTAGTGGTGTGTAAAATTACTTTTAGTTAAGGTGTTGCAAGTGGTAAGAAAACATCAGTGGGTTTTTATAAAGCTTTAACAATGATTGTTTTATGTTGGTATATTCTTCTAGTTAACTTTCATTCCTTGAAATGTGGAGAGTATTTTTGCCTTTTTTTCTGCCTTCTTTCTTTTTTTTAACCAGCCATTGCAATCGACCCTGAATGAACATTCTTCCTTCTCTCCTGTTCTGCAGGACCAGAGTGGTACTTGGTCAGAGTGGAGTTGACTGTGACTGATGTCAATGACAACATCCCAGAATGGAGCATAATTCCTGCACCCTATCTGGCCGTGGTTTCCCCTGATTCTCCTGCTGGTTCGTTGGTGTACAAACTCTACGCACAGGATGGCGATGAAGGTGACAATGGTGAAGTGGAGTACTTTCTGTCAGACGGTACGTTGTTTTATCATACACTAAAATAGAGCAGGCTCAGTTCTGGGGAAAATGAAAGTGTTTGCAATGAGGACTGAAGCTATTGATTATTTTAATGATCACTTAATCTGCCACTGTAATCAAATGATTCATCGATTAATTGATAAGGCAAGGCAATTTTTGTGTATAGCTCATTTAATGTATAGGGCAATTCAAGATGCTTTACATAAAGCAGAAGCATTATGGTGCGTTCAGACCTAAAGCAGCGAGAGCGGCGGGAGCATCAGGTTTACATGTAAAGTCCATGTAAGTGTGCGTCAAGGCGCGGCGAGCAGTTGAGCAGCGCGTTTTGAGCGTCATGAGCAGCGCGATTTTAACCCTGATTTGATTGATTCAAACTGCACACCTGCAGCTTTCTGGGAGTTTGTTGTTTTATTTGTTGTTTAGTTCTGGCTCTGGGAACTGAACGTAGATCCTGAATGTATTTTGGTCCTAAACAACTCAGTGCTTTGTAAACTAGAAGTCGGATTTTTATGTCTACTCAAAACAAGACAAACATGAAGCCAGTGTAAAGATCTGAGGACGGGTGTTATATGATCCACTTCCTGGTCTTAGTGAGGACTCGAGAAGCAGCATTTTGGACTAACTGCAGCTGTCTTTAGGGAGACCGGTCAGGACAGCATTACAGTCCTAGTCAACTAAAGATAAATTATAGACAAGTTTTTTTAGGTCCTGTGGAGACATCAGTCCTTTCATCCTTGGTAGTTTCTTTAAGTAATAGCAGGCTGACTTTAACTGACATTTTTTTTGCAATTAAATCTAATAATTTGGTAGTAAGTTTCAGCCTTAGTTGTCATTATTTTCTGATAGTATTTTCATGTAAACTATTGTAGTTTAGACCTAAAGCTTTAACATCTGAGCCACTACCAAAGGCTTCTTCAGAGTACTTACATGATGTTGATGTTTTGAATGTCTTCAGGATGGGCGTAAGCCACAATTACCAGTTTCTCAGAATGTTAACAATAAACAGTAATAAAATACCTTTTTTTTCTTAAAGCCATTTTTCCCACCATTCAATATAATAGTTTTTTTCTGATTGCCTGCTATGGATGATAGCCTGTTCTCTTTTTCTCTTAAAAGGTGCACAAGATAAAACTGACAAAATTGCTGTTAATGTCTAGATTAAACCATACGGAGATTAAAATAGATGTGTTCATGTAGGGGTAAATCCTACCTCCCACACTGGTTTTATGCATCACTTTTGAACATATGCTTTGATTGTTTCTTGGAAGCAGGATTGTGTAATAGAAGCATCCTTCCTTGATTTAGTTTTGCCTTCAAACAGGGGGATGAAACTAACATTATTTTGAATTGTGCATGAATGGTGACATCTCATCTCCATTCACAATGCCTTTTTGCATTTAACATCTCAAAAACCTTTAGAGTAGTCAAGATCTTTTAATTTTACTAAGGTTGCTTGTTCAGAATAGTGAGAAATTATTTCTTTGCGAGCATCCCAGCCAAAAAACAGATTCAGATGAATTCTCTGAGAATTACTTCAAGCATAGGTCTTCGTAGTTTCGACCCAGCCCCTAGCTGTTCTACTCCCATTATGGAATTGCATGGTCTTAACAAGATGTGAGGGTTGGAGTGTGTAACATCCCAGCTCAGCTAGGGAAAAGGGAAGCACAAAAAGGGACTCTCATATACAATTCAGCTGAACAGCAAGTTTTATTGTGCGTCATTTTACATTAAAACCAAGAGGGAGAGCAACCCAAGGGTGCTGGAGTTGACAATAGCAGTGCTGCTATAAAACTAAACAACAAAGGAGTGACTAAAGAAAATGTGTACACAAAACAACCAGATTAATCTGAAACAACCAAGTAAAAACCATACTAATAAATGGCAGCACCAATAACAAAAAAATAATAA
>JAVQJG010148886.1:0-32687 GCA_036024015.1 Craterocephalus amniculus
CCCGCCTGGGCCCTCTGTCTGTCCTGCCACATTCTCCACAGGTTCAGAATCCATGGACCCTTAGGGCTGCACATGGATCCTACTGACAACGCCAGAATGTGGCAGGACGTAGCCAGGGCACACGGTCAGTCGGAGGCACACAGTGACAGGACCCACACACTGTCACAGGCTGTTCTGGTTGAACCATAACATGCTGGTGCATGCAGGGGCCCTAAGTGCCAAGAAAATATCCTCAAGACCCTTACACCACCAGCGTGAAGCGTTGATCTAAGGCAGGATGGATTCATGCTTTCATGATGTTTCCAGCAAACTCTGAACCTACTGTACCATATGAATGTGGATCTGAAATGGAGACTAATCAGACCAAACAACATTTTTCATTTTCTATTGTCCAGTTCTGGTGAGTCTGTGTGAATTGTAGCCTCAGTTTCCTGTTCTTATCCGACAGGAGGGACACCCGGTGTGGTCTCTGCTACTAGAGCCCATTTGATTCAAGGTTGGACATGCTGTGTGTTCAGGGATAATTATCTGCTTTGCTTGCCTGAAACCAGTATTTATTTGACTTCCTGTTGCCTTTCTACCATCTCCAACACGTCTGCCCATTCTCTCTGACATGACCAAGTCAATTCTCAGACTATTCTCTGTAAAACCATAGAGACGATAGAGTGTAAAAATCCCAGCAGTTTATGAGATATTAACACTACTGAATGCACATAGTTGCCCACATTTTACCGGCTGATTTAGATATTTGTGTTAACTATTAAGCAGCTGCATCTGATGACGTAGATGGTGAGTGTAGATAAAGGAGCTACTCCTGAACAGCAGCTCACCTCCGGACCAGAGGCAGAAATGCAATGCTATCCTGGAACGACTCAGATTCCCGAGCTGCTGATGCTCATCGCAGCTCCAAAGCACTGCGGTGCCTGCGGAGGGCCGTGACCTGAGTGGGAAGCTGCTAAGGATGGATGTCAGCGCGCCTACCGTCTCCCGGATGGCAGACTGTCTGTCAGACAGGCCTGAGCCAGGGAGCTCCCTGTCTGATGTGGTGCTTAGTAACACTGCAGCACCACAGGAGACTGTCCTGTTTCTATTCCTGCTCAGCTCTCAGTGCAGCTCTGAGTCACGCCACTCGCAGAAACTCTCTGATGGCTCTGTCGTGTTGAGGTGTATTAGAGATGGGCAGAGAGCAGGGAACTGTCAGACAGCTTTGTGGAGTGCTCCTGAAGGCATCGTCTGCTCCTCATGTCAACAAGGCCAGGAGATGGTGCTCAACTTCAGGAGAATGAGAACTGATGATTGACCGAACCAATAAACATCATGGGAGAGGCTGGAATGCTGACATCTGCTTTCAGCAGTCAAAAGCTGGAGATGCTTGAGTCTGTGAGGAAGAAGAGGTCACTGAACAGGCTGCCCTTCAGGAAAGATTCCTGCCAAACGCTCAACGAATTGCTGTGGAGACAGACTCATTTAGCTCCGCTGTCACAAAGAATTCTGAAAATTTCTTTTCTACAATTCAAGCTTTGCAGAGTCACATGTGGAAAACATTCAAGACAGCCACCAATCTTTCCAGCAAGTTCAGCCCAAGGTCAGAGAAACTGCATCTCAACTCTCCAGACCTCAGTAAGCACATTGTTAAATGTTAAAGTTCATGACCGTCCAATTAGGAAAAACACTAAACAATTGGGTGCTGTGGGACATGACCAGTTAAGGAGTGGTCAGTTGAGAGACTGGGTAGGTGGAGCTAGCAGAGCCTTCTAGCCATCTGCAGAGACACTGCTGTTTCACTTCTGTCCAGCCATCCGCCTCTGTATAGCATTACCTAACATCTGTAAGAAACACATTTGTTAAACTCTAGTGGGCCTCATAGTCTTTAAACGTGCTCCAGTATCAGCAATTGACCACAACTGACAATAGTCCGATCCGTTTACTGATCAGATGCATTGATCAGCTTAGAGACTGGATGTGTCACAACTTTCTTCAGCTAAATGGAGACAAAACTGAAATCATAGTTTTTGCAGCCAAAGAAAGATTAAAAGTCTGCACTCAGCTTCAGACGGCTAAGTTAGAAACCACCAACAGAGCCAGAAATCTGGGTGTCGTCATGGACTCAGACCTGAACTTCAGTAGTTATATGTAGACAGTTATGAAGTCAGCATATTATCACTTAAAGAACATATCGAGGATTAAAGGGCCGTTTTCACAATAAATGTATATTTAGTAGACTGTTCTACTGTAATGCTGTCCTTACAGGTCTCCCTAAAAAGTCCATCAGACAGCTGCAGTTTAGTCCAGAATGCTTCTGCTTTAGATCTTTACACTGACTTCTTGTTTGTCAAAGACTCAACTTCAAAATCCTAATGTTAGTTCGCAAAACACTGAATGGTTTAATCAGGATCTTCTGGTTCGTTATGAACCAACCAGATCCCTCAGGTCATCAGGAACATCAGGAAGTCAGAACTAAACACGGAGAGGCAGCGTTCAGTTTTTATGCCCCTCACATGTGGAACAAACTCTCAGAAAGCTGCAGGTCTGGGTACTATTTGCCAACTTTTATGAAAACAACTGATAATTACCTTTTATTTCTTGCATTTTATCCGAACTTTTGGAATTTGTTTTCAGAGGAGGAAGTTGAGAATGACTAGCAAAGAATGAGATAATAGTGTTTAATTTCCCAGGATGTATCCATCATGTGATGTGGCACTGTCAGGGCCAAGATGTTTGGAAGGTTTTTTCTAAATCTGTTCCAAGACAAGACACAAGCAGCCGTCTGAAGTCTTTTTTCAAACAGCCTACTTCAGAGAAAGCATGGGAAATAGAAAAATACCCTTGAATACAGATGGAAACAAGCTATGTGGAAATGGAAAGTTTTTAGTAGACAGCTTAACTTCTCACAGAACATAAAAAAGGAGTCACTATGAGCAACAGCATCAGGAGATTATGACTGGGTGGGTTGTAAGTGGGGTAATTATACATTATTACAGTGAGCAGTACAGAAATATATTAACGATGATGAAGAAACAAGTGATCTTTACAACATGAAAAAGGCTAGTAAAAAATAAATGAGATGTTAAGAGTTACTGCATCTGAAGGTTACGGCAGGTAGAAGCACCACTGGCAGTTGGTCCCTAGCAACAAAGATGTAAGAGGGATCATAACTGTAATGTCTAGATCTCTGGGTTTGGGGTTGTGTTTGATTTAGACTAATAAGGAACAAAGCCTGAAAGTATAAATTAAACCAAAATGTAGAATCTTCAGAAACAAGAGCTATAGACCAACATGAGAAAATATAAACTAAACAGAAATACAACAAGAAGTAAACAAAAAACAGTTCCAACCCCCACAGATCCTGACATGCACAGCATACAGTATGACTTCAGATCTGACAGGAGGAAAAAACGTGAATTAGATACCCTGAGAAAGACATGAAAATGAAAAGTTGGTGATAAAAAGGCAAACGAAGAAAAAAAAAACTAGAGGACGGAGATGTGAGTCCCAGCTCAGTGGATGTACTGATTGGAGTAGAGCCCCCACCCAACAAAAACTCAACCCTCCCCGTCTTCATGCTGAGCTCTGGTTCCAATCAGAGGAATAAGCAGCACTATGTATTGCAGCAACATACTGGGACTGGAGGAAAGCAATGTACATACACTCCGACATAATCACCATCACAAAATCATGTATGTATTCACAAACACACACACACACACACACACACACACACCACAGCTGGACACATTCTCCCTTTTAGTTTGCACAAAAAACTCACTGCAAAACAAAAACAGGAATACTTTACACGGTACCAAAAGGCACAATGAACTGATTTAAAGAGATTCTAAATGATTTATGAGCATCTCCAAAAAAGATTTATCGGTTTATGAAAGAAAGGAATTGTGCATAAGCTAATATAGTACACATGACCATACAGCCTTTATGCATTGAATACATTCAACCTAGCATGGTAGCTAATGTTACAGCACAGCTGTCAAATAATTTTACTGTGATTTGAACTGTAACAGTAGCAACCAGCACCTGTTTTCATTCATACATAATCATTAAAACTGTTATTGGCATCTACAACCCTATTCAGAGGCATAATGAACCCTCACATTAACCTCAGCGAGAAATAATTGCAAAGTACAAAACAGTTGTGGCACCTTTTCATATGTGCATGCAGACTAAAGATTTAAGCAACAATTAAAAGAAAAGAACGGACAGATCCAACACGCCTTGGATATAAGAATAAACAGACTCCTGTTTATGGCATGCATATTTCTCTCAGACAGCCAGCAGTAGAAAGAAAAAAAATGAAAAGGGAGGACACAGAGGATAAAAGGCGGGGTGTCCTTGGTGTTTACATCAAGACGTGGATTAGCAGCATGGATTACTGTCACCAGATACCCTGTCAAGATCAGGGTTAGGAGGTCTAATCCACCAAAGAGCTGTTGATGTTACAGTTAAAGCCTTCAGATTGCACTGTCAACTGGGTACATGTCATCCGAATGCAAGGACACTGGGATACTGACACTGACTAAACATGTTACAAAAATCTACAGCATTTACAAGTATGAAGGCACAGCAAATACTGAATTATTGTATCGAGTTATGACATAAAACATCCCAAGGGTTGATATATCCCACTGCTTAGTCTACATAAGACTTTATATCATATATAGTTTGGTCCGTGAATGCTTCATATCAAAGTAAATAAAGCCAAGGCAAAAAGGAGCAGCAATGCCCTTTCACACAAGCCAGCTTACCACCCATTATATCTTTCAGAATCCTTAGTATTACCTACAGAATGAGTAGTTTAGGACAACACTTCAACTTTAGAATGAAAAGAATTGTTTTTTTTTCCAATCTAAAGACACTGATACGTAGCTTATCTCTGGAAAAACCCTGATTATTTTACAAAAAAGTACAGAACTTTGAAAGTTACATTTGCAGTAGGAAACTGCATTTATAGTTATGAAACAATGCGAGTCCTGAACCCACGCCATGGGAAATGCAGCTAAGTGAATCACTCTTCCATAAGTGTGTCAAGTAGACAATTTGTGTCACAAACTTTCTTGCTAGAGGGCCGCCTGTTTCTCGTTTTCACTCCCCTAGAGTGAGTAAAAGGATTTCAAAGAAATGGTCCAGGCAAAAATTCAACAGAGGAACCCCTGTGGATTTAAGAGAAATGGCTGATATCTGCCCATCTCCGCTCCTTCCTCAATCTTTTCCATTTTTCTCTTTCTGTTCCCCAGTATATTCAAATCTGGGACCTTCAAATCTTTCTTGGTATGGAGTTCAGATATAAAAAATTCTCCTTAATGCTTTGAGTCAGGTTCCTAAAGAATTGTATTTCTATATATAACACATGTGCATTGTGACCTCAGTTAAAATACCACTAATAGTTTGTAATCACATTGCCTTTGACTGAAAAATGAGGCTGCTGAAACACAAAGACTGATAATCTCTGCACTCCTGCACATTCTTGGTTCAGGTTGGGACATTATCATCAGGGCAGATCAGAGGCTTTAAAGTCATTAGGACTGTTGAAGGACTGCCGTCAGCACCTTGGGCTGATTTGGTTAGACTGTGGCTGACCACCTGAATGAGGGGACACTGGATTTAATATAGAGCATTGACTGGAGAGGGCTATTTTTAGTGTGATGAATCTCTTGATTCAATTAGGAAGCTCAAGTTCCCATAAAGATTTAGTAGCCACTCATCAGTGATCATTACTGACTAATCAGAAAAGATCTGTTGAAAAATTTTGATTAAACATTTTTATTGTTCTGTTGAATGTATGAAAGGTATGCAATGTATAAGAAACTAAAAACATGGCCTTTATGATGCCCTCGTTTCTGCCAACTTCTTAAAAAGCAGTTAATAACCACTGTTCGCCTAAGCATATATATTTGAATTCAGTGAGGATTTAAAGTTACAGCCATGCTGTACCATTTAAGATACTATGTAATGAAAGTGAGATATTTTGTTGTAATTACATCCAGTGCAGATAAGAATTCTTCTTAAATGATAGGTTCAGAGTTGGCACAATGTGACAGCTGCTTTCATAGAACAAATTTAAATCCTCCTGCTGTTTGTCTTTTTCCCCATCATTTCTCTCTTTCATTTCCTTTCCCTTATTCCCCTTTCTAGTGAGAACATCTCCATAAGTCCCAACATGTTCATCCTTTCTTCTTCCTTTCAATAACCATTCCTCTCTCCCTGTACCATTCCTTCTCCTCAGAGTGAAGTTTCTGGCCCCAGCCATCTTTTTCTTCTTTTCTCTTAATCTCACCCCTGGTTTCTAGCATTCCATATTTTCTCAAAGTTATACAGCAACTACTGTAATCAATTATTAATCATGGTTTGCTTGAAGATGCAATATCTGGATACTCTGCTGCAGTGTAAGAAACACTGAAACAAGTCACATCAATGTCACGAGCTGTGAGTGTGTATGCTTGAGTGTTTTAGTTTAACAGAAATAGTATTGCCATTACCTTCAAGTCAGGACCTCTGCTGTGCTGCTGCTCAAATATGATTTTGCTGCAGTTATTTCTGTCAGAAGCCACAATCCTGACTGTGACTCAGCAAAGCCAATACTACTACCAACTTAAGCCATCACTGCCACTTATTTTGACATAAGAGAAGAATCTGCAGCTCAAAAACACAAAAGATGTATATTAGCATATATAAGCATTAATGCTGCTTATGCATATAGTAGCATAACCAGACTACTAAGAATAGTTATTAAATTATTATTTGTTATAGTTTGAATATTCTTTCTACAGGCTTTCAAATCCCTTACTATTAATGTGATTATCGGCTCAGTAGTAATAATTACCCTGAGACAAAACACCATTGTAAACAACAAAGTCCTCCAAGCAGGCAGGTGACACCGTACCTGTGAATGAACATGTGGTGTCACCTCTGAGTTTTAATCATCTTTAGTCAAATCTCATCTCATCTTGTTAGGACTTGACTTCCAGGAACATTTGCATGTTTTCACACTTCTTTCCACGCCTTCCTCAATCAGCAACATACAAGTGCCACTGAATGGGGAATTGTACCGCCCAATCATGCATAGGAAACACTTTAGAGCTCCCTTCATAATAAACAGCTTATGTAGTGGAAGTAATGATGGCAGTAATGGAGGAAGTATGATAGCAAAGCTCCTCAGACGATGATGAGTAGTGGGAGCAAGTTACACGACTGCACAACAGAGATGAGGCAAAGCTCTTCACTAAAGACACAAAACAGATACAACGGATCGGATAAAAGAATGAATAGAATAAATTGCATCTGACACCAGTTTATCTGAATGTCCTCAATTGGAAAAACATCAGATCGATGGGTATGGTTTTAACCTCTTTATGATCAGATCAGCAGAAAAAAAAATACATGCATACTCATTCTGATTATTTCAGAATTCCAGGGTATGGATGGTGTTTGTGCTTGAACTACATGGGGTTAGGGGATATGATGACTTCCAGTGAAAATTAAAAAAAATGAAGCAGCAAAACAGAAGTGGACTGCATTCAGGATTATGGAGCATCTTGGCGGTCAAAATGATCAAAATAAAAAAAATCATCTTCTGAATTAGCATGCTATTAACATGTCAAAAGCATTAGGGTTGTATTGAATGTTCCATCATGTAGACATATAAAAATGATCAGATTGCTACCTAACCTCAACATCACGGCTGGAATCTCTGATCAAATTGATTTCCGTGGGACAGATGTAATATTTGTCCATGCAAACACAGCTAATGTCTTAACCAGAGAATTTAGGAGTTAAGGGAGGTTATAAGAACAATCAGAGCAAAGTCTTTCCTTCATTTAAGATGAGCCAGTTTCGTGGGGGTGGCAAACAAAACACAAACTGAAAAGATGATGAAGTTGCAGCTCAAAAAGCGATGTTAGGGTTTTATTCCATGTCTATTTAACATTTCACTGCATCTTGCTTCCCATTTAACTAGATTGCAACTTGCTCCTTTGTCTATTAAGTCAAAAACTTAGAGACATACTAGGTTTACAGTTCTGATAGCCATATCTCCCCCTCATATGGAACTTTCTTTCTCAGTTTTAGTACTCCTTGGTTTACCCAACTTATTGTCAGATTCTCATCTATTGTTTCCCAGTTTGTCTTTTTTTCCATCTTTTTTCAGTTATGAGTTTTGGGTCAATACCCTTTTAATCCTGCCACTGAAGTGCCTTTCTTTACATAAAAGCTTATTTAAATGCCTGCTTGCCTCCCATCTTATAGTCCTGCATTTGGGGCCTTGCTTCTCTTCTCCTCTGAATCATGAGAGTTCAGTTTGCATGTTTAAGTAAGCCTTGCTTGTAATTAAGATGAAGACTTTCAGCGTCATGAGAATGGTACACAAGCAACACGAATAACACCTTTTATCTGTGCTGTTAAGACATGCCTGCTGTGAAGCAGTTTCAACCTGCAGACATGCTGACAAAGCTTACAAGGTGTGGTGTCGTTGAGGTCCAGGTTGAGACAAGTTTAGGGACTACTTGAGCCTTGAGGGGAAGCTCAAACAAACTGCCACAATATTTAAATACATCAGCATGATGGAAAGGAAGATATGAAAAACAAATGTGCCTGAGATTCGTTTTAATGTGGCCACAGTGGTAGAACAAAACGACAGTACTGTCTCATGTTAAGCATCATGGTGTTTCACAACCGCTGTTGCTTAACTCAAAGAAGACCATATGTAGGATAAACTGCCACATGGACATTCCTTCAACGTAAGACTTTATAACACTTTCGTGTTCCAGCCAATAAGTCTTCTTTTTTAAATTATTATTATGTACAACACCAAGTTTTGCAAAGCAACCCTTGCAGTCATCCTATACAGTATACAGTCACAATGGTGTTCACATTCAACAGGTTACTGTACAACTTGCTAGGGACCACGGGATAAAAATCTTTATTAAATTGGGGAAAAAAAGGTAAGTTTGAGTAAATCCGTTTTTCTAAGTCACCGTACAGGATCAGACCTGCTGTAGCTCTACCATGTCAGAATGACAGTTTCTTCATTGCTAACATTATCTATAATTTTCAGCTTGTGAATGATTTTTCTAGTAGCCAGCTTGTAGCTGCAGCTTCTTCCTTCGTCCTGTTTGTTGCAAAACAGACTTAAACCGACTTCACCTCTGAGATTAACTTCTTAGACATGAAAGCCTGATAATTTAGGAGGCTTTGTGGTGATTATAATAAAATGATAAACTGCTGCTTATAATTTAAGGGAAGACTAGTCTTAAGATTTCAGCTCCTGATTTACTAAGCACAGCTGGAACAAGGATATGCTGCCTGATGTAAGGTGAATTTGTCATTTTCTTTCATCTCAGTAAGTCCCGGTTGACTCCCTTAGCTCACTGAACCCAAAGCAAATCCTAAGAAAGCTCATTAATGTATACAGACCACAAAATTTCTAATCTGAAACCAAAACCAAGCTAGGCAATCATACATTTCATTTAATAAACTTTTGATAAATAAAGACCCCTATGGAGAGTGATCCATTATGAAACGAGCAAACACTGCAGCCAAGAAACTGTCACAGAGATAAATTAAAACATGACAGCACTTCACATCCTGTAGAAACAGAAGTGCTGAAGTCTTGCAAGAACAGATCCATGAAAGCATATGTGAGCACATTTCATCTCATGCACCTCTGATACTGTTTTGATCTTGACTTTGTGGCTGCCACCATTAGAAAGAAAGCTATGGCCTTGTTCCAGCTCCACTTTTGGAAGGGAAAAAAATATGTTATAGTTTGTCATACTGCTCACATGTCTTCCCGGGGCAAATTACCTCAGCATAGGCCATGAGGGATAGAAGGAGAGTGTGAGACTTACTAGTGAAGACAGAACGTCGACACCTGCAGAGACTTGCAAGCCCTACTGTAATGGTCTGAGAATCTTGAAAAATGAGGAGTTTGACAGGTTCTGTCAAACGCGCCCCTGCACCTTCTGAGATATCCCAGTTTAAAACAGATCCTCCAAATGGTACTGTAGAGGTACAACTAGACTGAGCTGATAAATGAGCAGAGGTGGAGAAGTGGAAGTGTGATTTCCCTAAAAAGGTCAGACTAAAAATTAGAAATGTATTATCATAAGAGGTGACAATGATTGAATAACTTGATATTTATGCTGCTCCACAAACCCAACATATTCACATGATATTCAAATAATTTCTAAAAATACAACTGTGCATTAATATGCAAATTCATTTTTCTCATGTCATTTTCCAACTCTGTAACGAGGTAAGCATGCATTTAAATAATAAAACTAATGTTGGCATGAAGCCATAATGGGTAATAATTGCCAATAATTTTCCATAATTATGGTGCAGAGTTTCCTTTGGACAAGCTATGAAAACATTGACATTATAAATCATTAATGAACCCAGTGGAGTCTTTTATGCAGCATGTCCACAGAGGTGAATTTAAACTACAAATCTTTCCACAGTTTCAGAAACGTGTTAATAAAACTGGACCCATATAATCTATAACTATATTCTTCCACTTTGCTGCAGTTCATCACTGAGAGGTCAACCACAATTCAAAGTCTTCAGAGTTTGCAGAATCGATTTGTCTTCTACTCCATGAATAATGTCTGTGGCCCTGTGATGCATTTTGACAGCTGTTGTTCACAGCTGACAGTTTGCAAACTAAGAAACTGAAATCATAAATAACATATGCGATTCATTTTAAGTTTAACTTTTTAAATTGTTTTCTCAAATACACAATAGGCACTTTGTATGTGATTCTGTACAGATGAGAAATTTAATTTTCTTATGCACAATGAATATGCATGGACGTGTACTTGTGCAAGTCGTGACAGCTCTGTTGCATCATCGTTAAGATGTTCACCCCAAGATCATTACGGCCAGTCCTGATGCAAAACTGCTGAGGCAAGAAAAATGAAAATAAGCTTTTGTTAAGAAAAACAAAAGCTATTTAGTTTAAATAAGGTGTCATCTGCAATTTAACATTTTGTTTTAAACTCACATCTTCAATTTAAAAAAAGAAGCCAAACAAGCAGACTTGGAAATGTTTAACGAAGCAGAAACATTCCCTTGGCAGGAATGTGGTTGATTAGCTGCCAAAGAAAAAGCTGATTAACAAACTCAGACTTGTTTACATGTCTAACAGCTGATTTAAATAAAGGTAGCATCAGCACAAGGCTATTGGTCTTTAGGCTCTCCAAGGATCATCATTAAACAATATCCATCATTGTGTCTCGCTTCAGGAAAAGATGAAACCTCAGCAGACCAGTTGCTATTAATTTGTAAACTCTGACACCACATAAAAGGTGAAAACTCATCTATACAATGCAGACTTTGTCTGACAAGTTATTACGGAGAAAATCATTTCAATTAGTTAAAATAGTCTTGCATTCAGTAAAATAATGCACACTAAATTTTCAATGTAGATATTCTGCAGCTGAGTCATGAGACATGTCACCAGCTAAGAGGTGTGTAAACAGAGTTCAGGGAGGTTTATGCTATATTACAACCCTTTCAACAGCCCCTCCTCCCCACTGCTCACCTCCCCTCAAACTTTCCTTCTCCTTTTAACTCCGTCACTAAGCCCAAGGCATGCACACATCAGACAATATTTCTTGCCAGCTATCACTCACAGTAGCTAGCAAGAGGATGCAAATCATTATCCAGCATTTCACCCTTCTCACTTCCTCTCAATTCCACTGCCTTGCTTTCGCCTCTTCACTTTGAGTCATGGCCATTTTCATACTTGAGGAAACATGAAGCAAAACCTCTTACACACCGACTTACACATGGTCAGAGACACACAATACATAGCTATTTGGTTACCAGATTTGCCGGTGGGCCCAAAACAACCCCGTCAAAGCTGAACTGGAAGGACTGCCATGACAAAGCAGAACGGATGGACAAAAAGAAACAGGAGGCTGGAAGCAGGGTTGAAACACTTGCGCATTCTCCACAGCTGTGTTTGAATGCTCAAACAGAGAATATGTCTTTCTGATGAGCCAACAGAGGGAAAAAATAGGAGAAAGAGTTGCCTGATGCAATACAACAAAGTAATAAACCTGCGCTCTGGGTTTCGCATCTGGGAATATGAACAATGTTGAGCTGTATGATAACAGAGTGCTTTGCATGTAAGACAAGAGACAATATGAATGAAGTACTTAACGAATACATCAAACATGATTCAAGAGCATTTTGGCATAAAGTAAACTTAGTAAAATCTTTTTGTTTATCACAAGTGAAAGTTGTAGTTTTAGTCAATTGATTAAATTGTTTATCAGCATTAAATTAGTCCACAGCTGGGGCACTACCATGTGAGGTGCAGAGAAAATACAGTCCATCATGTTGCAGCACTAAATACATTTGGGCTCTTTACAGAAAGACTTCCTTACAATTCCCAGTTCAAATTCCTGTAATTTACCACACTCATACACATCCACTGTTTTAAGGTAACCTAACTGTAATACCTTTTTTTCTTAACTTGGTCTAGTTGTTTTCTGCAGTTGTTGTCATGTACTCTCATAGTGTGGGATATGAGGAATGCACCCAGGAGGAAGGACATGATGCAAAAAGTACTGTGTGGGAATCTCTGTGCTGCCTTTACATGTAAACAAAGAGAACATGTTCCCTTGAAAACTATATAGGTGTTGATTTTGATGACTAACAGAATTTCATTCATCTACAATTCTGAAGGAAACATGAAGCTCATTAGAAAAGACTGAGTACATAATACTTGTTCAATGTTTGTGTGAGATCTACTTGTGATTTTACATCCTCAATATTCACTTTTCTCTTGAGAAACATTGTTTCCTGTGCCCAGAAAAACAAACGATCTATAAACACTCCCTTACTTCATGGGTTGAAATAACGACTATCTTGAAATTTTGTTCACATCCCTACCATGATCGCATTCAAGGCTCAAAAGTTGAACACTCTCTATTGTGCCTCCTAACATCTTCCAAGGCAAGCAAGGCCGACCGTGTTACAGGAGTGGAAGAGACCTCAGTTGACAAATCGTGTTGCCATAGGAACTCAGTTGTGTGGGTGGCAGGTAAGGACAGTGTGGCATTATAGTGGAAAGATTGAATAGGACCTCCCAACACTAAGGAATTGACATGAATCCCAGTTCTCGAAGCAGCATGCAGCCTTCAGTATGGCATTGATATCATCAGGACTACCAATCAACAAGAATAAACTATGGACCCTCAGACCAGCCAGACGGATTAGCCCCCAGTCCCACCAAGAATGTAAGTAGGAAGTCAAAACTTATGTCCAATGGTGGTAATCATTTAATGGGAAATGCAATCAATCAAGTCAATACCATAGTGAACTAAGTCTGAGATTTAACTGAATAATAAATACCAGGTTTTCTTTGAGGAACCCACATTTCTCTGCAGAAGTTGGCCAGGGTTTGGATTTGGCGAAGAGTCAATCACTGCGTTTGCACAGATACAAGCCATTCCAAATCCCATCAACTGAAGAAAAAAAAATTATACCCAAGAAAGGCAAAATCGCAAACTCAAAAGGGAGTTACACACAGTGAGAAGAATAACACAAAAACCCTGTGTAAGCCTCGTTAATTCTTTCTGCAACATCCCCAACATTATGCTGCCGGACTATGATATATCCTGAGGGGAGGGAGGGTAGAGGAAGAAGTGGGGAGAGTAGGGAGGGAATCAGAGTAAAGTAGACCCTCCCTCCACCCTTCTACCTTCCTTCTGGCTACAGAGTAGCAGGGGTCCTCTCTGAACCAGCTGTTTCACAATTACTGCAGTAGTGAGGCATACTGATGTTCCTGACATCACTGACACTCAGAGCTGAAAGGAAGTGAGAGGGCACAGCTAAGAGTGGGAAGCAGGGAAATAAAATAGGGAGGCAAATTAAGTTGAAATCTTCTGCCGATCCCAAAAGAGGATCCCTCCTGCTAGGATAATAAATTACTGGTATAACTACTTTATCCCAATACCACTCTTACAGGGGCCTGAAATTGTTCAGTCACAGCTGCTCCACACAGCAGAGTAAACTTAGATAACTGGAGTTTGTGGGGGGTTTTTTGTCATTATTTCTTTTCTTGTTGGGTTTGTATAGGGGGTGGGCTAACATATTTTCATTGTTAAGTTGTAGCCAGCCTATTAAAATCAGTTCCTTGAGATTAGTCGCTACACACAGAAATATTGCTTTATCTCTGGGATAATTTCAACTTCCGATGAACGGTGCTCATTAAGGTCAATCTGTGGCTCAAGAAAGCAATAAAGTTGAAGCAGAGTTGGCACACAAGGTAAATGTCGAGCAAACACACGGTCAACCTTTGCCACCACTACAACACTTAGCTCATGCTAAAACAACAGAGTCAAACTATACAGTAGCTTGATACTGCAAGGACAAAACATAACGAAGTGATGAAGGTTAAAAGAAAAAAGGCATTTTTGATGCTATATGATTTCAAGTTGCATGAAAAAAAACGAAGCGACCTGAGCGTTTGTCTAATGTTAGAAGATATGCATGTTCGTGCCTTTTTGAAGGAAGTGGGATGAAAACAGAATAAGGTCCATAATCCTTCTGTGGACTTGGAGGCATCAGTGAAGGAGCAAATTAGAAAGTGTGATGCATTTAAAAAAAGAAAAAAAACGCCCTAAGACCGTCTGCAATTTTCTCATCATTTCATGCATCTGAAACAAAACTAATTTACTGCTTGTCATGCTTGGCTTGGCACACACTAGCACAAGAGCCAATATGCCAGAGCATGTCATCTGCAGCTGCATCAAAGACACCTGTTTATACATCAGACACACAGCTCCGTATGAATCATGGAGACCTGGGAGAAACGGTTAATATGGCCTTATCAAAAAAAGCAGTCTGACAAACCCTCTGATACGCAGCTCGCTTCCCACATCTCCCTGCTTCCCATTTACAGCCGCATCCTTCTCTCTGTTTATATCCTTCCTCATAGGTCACTCCAATGTCACAACACCCTGGATTTTTCCTTTCCACTTTGCCTAGCACCACACACACACTCGCACACACACACATCTGATAAAGTTATGTGCTTGGCAGCTTAGAGTGAGGGAGAAAGATATGGGAGGAGAGTGCTAGAGGCACAAACTGTAAGAGAGAAGGACTGAGTAATAAGATGAGAAAAGGCACGAGAGACAGCTGTGGGGAAAATAAAAGTGGTGCGACTGAGATACAATAGCATGTGCATGTTGTGGACAGCCTATAAAAGGCATGCGACTACTAAATTGGACTATGCTACCATGACAGAACTTTTGAACAGCAGCATACTGTATGCCAACACATGCACACCCATGCACATTAACCTGAGTGTTTAAAGCGTGTGCCAACATATCCATTCAGAGAAGAACAATGCTTCTGATTAAACTAGACACTGTGACATGTATTGATTTCTTCTCACAGAATTCCTGTGACTATTGTTCGGAGATCCTCCCTTCAGGTCCCTTGTCATAGCAAACATCGATATGAAGCTCTACGGTGCATTACAAAATTGTTAATTATATACTTGGAAACATTTGTTCTCCAATAACAATTTTGTACAATTCAAATCTAAATCCAAACCCTTTAGTTGTTAGCCAAGGAAGAAGTGTAACTTGCAAACAAACTAAGGGGTTTTCTTCACAGGTCAATGATTTTTCCCCCACAACTTAACTTTACATTAAATTGCAAATGCAAAACAATAAAAATGTTATCACTCTCCAACTAAATCTACAGAGTTTTAGCTGCCAATCAATTGTGACACTTTAGAAAAATAAATGAATAAAACCTTTGTACCCCATAAATCCTACGTCTAGTTTGATATCATCTCTTCACTCACTGTATCTCATTGTTCTAAATATATGCAAGACAGATTGTGCTGGAAGATCAATTGGTGACACAAAAATACAATTTGCAATCTTCTATGCGGTGCTCAGTGGCATGAGGGGGGTGGGAGGTGGGGGGGGGGTCTAATTGGACACTGGCCTGTGTCTGGTAGTCCTGTCACAGCCCAGAGGGGTGTAAGTGTGTACAAGTGAGTGAGAGAGGGAGGGAAACAGCGAGAACGAGAACAAACAGAGAGTTCCATTCAGGTCTAATTCACAGACACATCATTCAGTCTGACATGACGATACGTCTCTGTGACCAGAGTATTCATACAGGGCCTCGCCAGCCATTCACAGATGCATCATTCACACCCACACACAGACACACAAACACACTTCCGCTGGATCTTGCCTACATGACTACCAGGCATTTATATCACTGTGGAGAATCTGTGCTAGACTTCCCATTCGTATTCATTAACAGTTTCCCTCTCAACATGAACACATTGCAAAGATTTTCTGTGGTGCTTAGTCTTGCAGGGGCACCGCCCCCAAAATGCAATGTATGTCTTCACTGCCAAGGTTGGAGTGAGAGTTTATCCATTAGCGAGTCATAATATTGACAAGGCCGTGCTCCGCGGGTCCAAACTACAGCCTTGTAGCCGTAACATTGGCCAACAGAAAGGGGTTGTATGTCAATGCGAGGTGCTTACAGGCCGATAAAGGCTGCCATTCCAATTGCTATAGGCAGGCCTTGATGGACAGCACACAGCCAGGGAAAGAGGGGGGCGAACATGTAGTGCCAAGTGCTTTTACAGCATTCAAGACTTTAAAACTGAGCTGGAATTGGTGAAAAGGACAAGGAAGCAAAGCATAGATGAGATAGGATTATCAGAGTGCTAAGATTGGAACTACATTTTTTCCTTTGCACCTTAGCAACAGCAGAACACAGTTTGAGGCCAAACAATTGCAACACTGAAAACGACTTAAAATAGCATTATTCAAAGCACGAGTACAGTGATGCAAATGTCAACCTGACATAAGGTAATTTAGCCTCATACTACCAGGAAGTTAGCGTTCTCCAACACAACATTCAGTCCTAAATGTATTTTCAGTAGCTGCATAAAAAGAACCTGCATACCTTAATGGAAGTTCTCTCAATGAAATAAATCAATGTCACCCACGGACCACCATTCCCAAATAACATTTTTAAAGAATAATAATTCATGGTAAGAAAATAAAAATGAGAAAGTCTGTTATGAGGGATCAAGCTGTCCACTGCATGCCTGTGCACCACTCTGCCTCTCATTGATTTTCCAGCTTATAGCCTTTTCACTTCATCCATGATCTGCTGAGGATGTACTTAAAATGTTTAAAAGGCTATCCATAGATCATTAAAGTGTCAAATAAGCATGTATTTTTCCAGTTTATGAAACATCAGTGACACAAAATGACAAAATCCTTTCCATAAAGTATTGAATTTGATCAAATAAGACCTACAAGGCCAATTCTGAATTGATGCATTGAGTCTGGAGTGCAGGTGGGTAGAGGGAGGGAGAAGCCAGTAGAGGGTCTCAGAGTGCTCAGAGCCACTGCTGTAGTAGAGCGCTGCATTTTGCATAGGCTGAGGCAGCTGCTTTCTGTGTGAGAGGCGCAAACGAGGGAGGAAAATAAGGGAACAGAGAAACGGGGGAGCAAAAGGCGTGGGGGAGATAAATGTTAAAAAAAACACACACACATTTGAGTCATCATGCTAGAGGTGTGCATGCTCTATGCTTTACTCCTGATATTTACACAAGCTCTAACAAACCTCATTCATGCAGAGAAGACACCGTTGCCGAGAAATGACCCACAGTTACACTCAGAATGATTAAACTTATGTAGTAAGCAGGAAAGCAAACCAAACAAGATTTCTCTCAGAGAGCCAAACAGATTTAAATGAAGCGTTGAGCTTCTGAATCTCGGAATGAGTTTAAAAAAAATAACTGCACACAACCATGACTTATGTCATGTTGCAACTTCAGTCTCACAGTGTAGGGCAAAGTGTTAAAATTTTCTTTCAAATCAACATTTCGAAATAAGTCAGTTCCTTACACGCCATCAGCTTCGTGGACAAAACAAAATCGTGATGTATTCAACTTTTTAGACAGACACCCTAAAGTGACAACCCGGTGCTTTCTAATAATACTGTGCAGCCTATAGCCCTGAAGCCAAGCCCTGCCAGAGGAGATCTCGTGAGCCACAGCGGTCAAGTTCAAAAGCTCGGAACAAGAAGACCATGGCCCGACTATCCATAAGTTGCACATGCAGAAGGAAATGCCAGGTAAATTTTTCACAAGGGAACACTTTTCCGCGAAATGCGAGAGTTTATGAATGCTAATAAAATAGTATCTGTGCAAAGCTACGTTTTGAATTTTAACATTATAATTATTTTCTGAAAGAAATTAATAAGCTATGCAAAACGATACAAAAATAAGGGGCGAAACAAAAGCATATTGAAATTTGTTTAGAAAAGTTGTTCAACATTGTAAAATCCGCGTATCTCGGACCACAAAGGAACTGCCCAGAACGTGACTGACAAACCAACTTATAATATTCCACTATATTTTTTGAATACAAGTTTTAGATCTTAATATGTCGTAAAATTACAGTTTGCAAGCCTTAGAAAAGGATCTCAGTTTTTCCCTTTCCATATTTATAAACCAAGCCTTAAATTCAGTTAAGTCAGTCTACTTATACAGTACTCACCCTGCCAAAGCTTATTTGTTGTTGTTTTTAAGTCCGCGGCCACGCTAAATAAACCCAAACACTGAAATTTTGTAGTTGTTCACCGTAAGAGTTGAACGCTGCTGGGGACCAAACAATTTGGGTTTGCAGCTCTCTGGCTCAAACGGGATGAAGGGCATGCAGTGGGAAACGAAGGGAATATTGTCAACCTGTGGTACAGAGCTGAGCGAAATAACTGGTAATCAAAGGTTTTTCAATAATTCTCCATCGGGAAAGTTAAAGGTTAAAATCCAAATGTACACGGGGAATAAAACCTGCCCAGTCGCCCGACCAGAGCGAGCATGGCGCAGCCTGAGCAGGTGCAACACGCCTCTTGTCACCTGGCTGGTGCAGTGGCAACCTCACACCCCAAACATGGCTAAAATGGCAAACATCCTCTAAAAACACTGGGGTTCTAGTGACCTACGTGGTGACTAGCCCATTTCCTTACCTGTAATCTATGCAGATATCAGTCACAGCCGCATCGACACTGCGGATAAGAGGCACGTCCACAGCAATCCAAACTCCTTTCACTCCCCCCAAAATGAGAAATGTTCAGAATAATGATATATCCTGATCAAACGGCGTGTCCACTTTAAATCCCCGATGGAGGTGCAGTTAAACGGCGATTCCTGCACGTGAAACTGAAACAGCATCAGATTTCCAGCTGCATCCCCGATCAGCAGGACTCTTCTAAGCCGCTCTGAGTGGTCTGACAGCCGGGAGCCGCACCTCCCATCTCCCGGCGAGGACGCACTTGGTATGCCGCTGGAAAAGCCGCTGCGCCGTACGGGATACCGCAGGAGGCTGCGCCTGTGTGCGTGTGTCTGCGTGCGCGAATGTGCGTGTAGACGGCGTGCGTGTGTGTGTGTATCGATGTGACTCAATGCGGTGCTCCTGCTCAACTGAGGTGGCGAAGCTGCTGCGGCGGAGTGCGAAAGAGAGGGAGGGACATAGATGTGAAGAGGAAGGCAGCATCGGAGTTTGCAGCTTCACAGCGGATCTCCGGGCCGGGAGGGACTGAGAAGATGGAGCTTCGCCCGATGGAAAAAAAAGAAAGAAAGATGCCTGTTTTCACCAGCGTTTCAGCGGCATCTCAGAATGGAGTGGGGGATTTCGTTTTGGGTTTTAAGTCCCTGGCAACTAACCTTAAAGAGGCTTAATGCCCATTAATAAAAAGTACCCAGAGGGCTATAGGGCTATTGCGTTCAAGGCAGGCCTAGCCTATAATTTCCTTTGCAGCCAATGACAAGGTGCCATCTGATGTGAACTCGTGTTCTCTCAGTGCCAGCGCATTCGAAATACAGACCTTCAAAAGTTAAGTTAAACACTTGTAAGGCGTTTTTTTCCACCTAAAAACAAATAAGAATGCGACTGAATATGATATTAAATAAAGCTCAAGCTTCGAAACAGTGCAGGTTTATTCAGTGAGGTAGCTACTGGTCCTGAAGCCAGCAGGTTTATGAAATGCAATCATTCCGTTGAAGATGGGATTTGGCAAAGCCAGGAGGGGAATTTATACAAATGCAACACAATACCGGGGTGAAATGATCAGATCATCGGATTTGAATACCTAATCGCAGGATCATTTAAAGATAGAGATTAAGCAATACAGCAACATAATTACGACCCCTGCATAGTTACAGGGGGATTAAAAACCACCCCCAACCCCCCCTTCTAACCTCGTCTTTCTTTTTTTTTTCCCCCAATGCTGATCTTTTAACATGCCTCAGGAGTGTATCACCCCTCCACCACCCCCACCCCCATGCATTTTAAGCAATTAATATTCTAAAAGCCTAATTATGTAATCGTGTCTTTGACGAAATAAGATGCGTGGGGGTGCAGGAATAATGCATTTGCGTCTTATCTTCATATTAAGACAATTCACAACTAATCCATCAACATTGACTAAATATTGCACGCAGTACATCATTAGCGCAGCTTCCTTTCAGCGGCTGATAACTTCTGAAATGGGCAAAATCTTACTGTAAAATGTATGTTTTATAAGCTGCTAAAATGAAGAGTTAATGGCGTTGAAAGGGATTTTTAAAGTTACATTTTTTAAAAGGAGGGTATCTTGTGAAGAAATGGATGCCATGGCCGCCCACTGACTGTTCAATCTATATTACAGCAGAGAATGCGTTTTGGTCTTTTAGGTGGCTGCTGCAGTGTCCTCTCTGTCGTCTCCCCTCCTCGTTTCTCCCTGCTCTTACTTCCAGAGGGGTCTGTCGCTTTGAAACACTGCATCAGAGCCCCACCTACAGGCCAAATAAACTTTACCTCACTGACTATGTAAACGACAGCAAACTGCTTTACTGGCTCTGGCCATTTCTGACCTCTGCAGCAGCTCAACTTCATCCAGGATTTCTTATGATTGCTATATATTTATTTACTCTATCTATTATGAGGTCTAACATGCTGCAAATATATTTAAGTCAAATCAGACAATATAGAGTCACTGTGATTAGAAAGTGGTCACATTGTCACGTAATTAGTAAATGTGCAAAACAAGATATGTAGCCTAATCAGGCAACGTTACAGGGGAAATGCCGGTTACTTCTCTTACTTAGGCTAAAATAATTATTAAAAACTTTTTCGGGAAGCTGTAAGGACAGTAGTCTATTAAAAAATAATTTATCCAAATCTATTTTCTTTCACACAGCCGACTAATATGCTAATGTGCATTATTATCATATGGAAGTTACTTACCTTGAACTTTTTCCTCAGCCGTCGTATTCCACCTCTCTCATTCAAGTCCATTTTAGTATTTTTTTATGTTAAATTAAGACGGAAATATGATCAAATTTGAACAACTTAACGCTTGTAAACAGGTACAGTCCAAACATGTCCGCTGCGGTCACGTGACCTCGCGCACCTGTATCATATTTAATAATTAGGACTTAAGGCTCCCTTCTTAGCATATACAGGAAATGTAGCACGTTTAAATATAGCTAACCCAAGCCTATGAAAAGGCAACTGTTATGCAGGACAAAGACGTGACCAAACTTTTAAAAATATTAACCTTTATGATTAGAAAGCACCAGATTAACCAGTCTTTGAAGTTGAAATGATCAGTAATGTCTTCTGTCATATAGCTACTACACATTGATATTTGCTGATACTTATTAAAATAATTTTTTAATGGTTTTTTTTACATAGGTAACCATTGTAAGAGTTGAATAAGACTAAACTTGCCTTATGTAAACAAATGCATTAAAATATTCACGTGTTTTGGAATCAAGGAGTCAATCCAAATTCACCTCCAAGAAAAGCTGACCCCTTTTAAAATGAGCATACACGACAAATCGACAAAAGCTGTTTTGCTCTTTGACCGGCCATCGATTTGAATATGTGTCAAGCCTATGTTCATTTATTACACTGCAGTCTTTGTTAGATTTTAAGGGCATCTCTTAGAGTCATCTGAAGGATGAAATGCGTAGATACCAACAAACCTATTGTATTCATTTAATTATTCAATAAAAGCAAGGGGCTAAATCAACAGACTGTGGTTGTCCATAATCAGATAACTTTCAAAGCACAGCAAATCAATGATGCTGCAATCTACAGTGACAATAGTCATTCCATGAAGGGTCAAGAATGCATGACCCAAGGCTGCTGGTCCATGTTTAGATCAAACATGCTTAGATTGAATTATAATTGAACTCTATGATTATTTTTCATTATAATAGTAATACATCCTATCTGTGCTCTACATGAGCATATATTAACAAGCCCAAGGACATAAAGATTTGCCCTGGAAGCTTAAACACGAGATATTTTTTTAACCTATTGTATTTGGGTTAATATATTCTGCACAGATTCATTAAACATGAAGTTAAACAATATTTTAATGTTCATTTTTAGTCTTAAATGTAAAACAAGTTGGTGCTATTGTGAAAGGTTTAATGTTGCACCACCAAAGTCCATGAATACTGGAGTTGTTTTTGAAACTAAAATCACTGTACAGATTAAATGTGCTCATCATGTAGTTGAAAAAGACCAATTTAGTTAACTTTATGCCTTTTTATCTCACCCCTGATGGCTTTATTTATGTTTCCTCTAAACCAGCACCACAGGAGTTTGACCTTATGACGCTGTTAGAAAAACTGCTCCGTTCATTGAATTAGGACTTTGTAGACACATGTTATTACAGGTATCAAAGCATGAATTTGAATATTTGCACAGCAGGTTTGTCAAGCATGCCCGTGCAATGCGGAAGACTACATCTGCAAGTTCAGAGGAGGAGAGGAGGATGCTAGTTCAGTGCTTGGCTCTTTATTAAAATCCACTGACCAATCTGACTCCCCCCATTTGTCTTGCAAATGAGATGATGACTTATGGAGGCGACATGAATAGCGTTGATGAAGCCTTTTTAATGCAGTCAAGTGGGTTGGAGGGAGGTGCATGTGTATCTGTGTGTGTCTCCTGTTGCCAGCTGGCACACTGCTATTTCAGTGGCTCTCCTCATCCTGCTATAAACTGTGTGTCCGTGCATGTGTGTGCCTAGACATAAGACTGCATCCCTGTGTCCTTTGATTAACTCAATAAACCCCTTTAAACACAGCTGTATGTGGCCTGTGGGGAAACAGGGATCACCCCACAGTGGTACACTGTTCCTGTGAGTCTTCCTCTTCTATCCCTGTCTCACACACAAAACAGGCATTCGTATGTGTGATCCATCCCTCATATGTATGTGCTTTATGGCCACTTTACATTGAATTGTTATCATATTCATGAACTGAATGGGGGATGTCAGATTTATTGTGTCCATCTTCATAAAGATGTCTGCCCATTGTTTTCATTTTGCACTTTTGGGTTCAAATCATCTGAAACATTGGAAAAGTAAGCCTCAGCCTCAGCATATCAATTTTCTATTAAAAAAAAAAAAACTATTAACGTGTCGCTGAACTAATGAAGTTTTATGTGCTGTATGGATGCAATGAATGACACTGATATCCCATTGATTTAGATCGTAAATAGGTTTTCAATTCTCTGTCTGCGTTATGAGCTGGTAGATAGTAAATTATATTGAAGCTGACATTTCTGTAGGTCTAGTACGTGTGCTAGTGTGTGCGCAGAGAGCCGGCGCGTAGGAGTGAACGGACAGGCGAGTTGAATGTGTCACTCAGTCATATAATTAGCTAGTTTGCATATTGATGGCTTACCGCTTTCTGTGTAAATGTGTGGACTTGTGTGTTGCAGTTTGTATTCCATGATGTCGTTTCAGTGTTTATTCATCCGCGCATCATCAGACTCCCCATCAAGCCAGCAGCTGCTTGTCTTTCTGTCCATATAGTTGGGTGTGTGCGTGTCTGCACGTGTGTGTGTGTGTACACACTCCAGGCCAAGGCCAGGTGAATCAGTGTTTTGCCAGCTATTTCTCCGGAGAGCCAATTTCAAGTCCATGGAGATCCAGACAAAGCCACCCCTGACTGTGTCTCTGTCCGTCCCCCCAGAATTAAACTCTTCCGTTGGGATAAACACTGCAGATGGTCAGGGGGCTGGAGACTAGGGGCAAAGCACCACAGCAAGCAGAGATAAAGCAGTAAAATAGGGTTTTGGACACAGGGACCTCATGCTTTTTCTGCTGACATCCCTCTCCACTTCACTCCCTTTTCATTTGCGACCAGTTCTCAGCAAAGTCAACTGGAAGTTGTGTGTCAAAACTAAACTCGTAGAAATGTTATATTAGTTGTAAATTGATTCTAGATAGCAGGTGTTTTCATGCTGGCATGCTCGTCGGCTTCAGAAAGCAGATTTAAAAACCTGTCAGTAGCTTGGGTTTGTATTTTAAATTTTCACATGATTGTTGTTTTCAATAAATATATCCATCCATATATCCAGTGCGTTACCAAGCCAGCTAAGAAATGGGGTCAGATCACATCGTCTTTTTTGCTTCAGAACCAATCAGAAATATAGAAGTCTCTAAATGCACAGGAAGGAAGCCTCAGTGCTTCCTCAATTATCACCGTCCACATAGGAAAAAGTGGCTAGCTCTGTTCCACATTTCCTCACAGCAGAAACTTTTAAGGCAAAACGTTTACATCTATCCAGTCATGCAAACTGGACAGATGTAAAAAAGTAAAGAAAACAATACTAATGAAGGAGTTTATGTGTAACATGATCAGACATCATCCAACTAAATATCTAATGTGAATAATAGTGAAATGATAAAATAGTAATAATAATGATAATAAAACATTTAGAGTTTTGCTGCTGCAGTCCCATATCACAGATACAAGGATAAAGTTGGATACTCAGTTCATGAATTTTTCCTAGCATGCTTCCTCAACCATAACAGTTTCTCCTGAGGTCAAGGAAAAGAGCTTAGAAAAGGACAACGGGTTGCTCGGTCCACTTTCAGACTTCCTCCCATTAAGTCATGCTTGAAACATTCTTTCAGTTCAGAAAGCATCTAGACTAGTTACCAAAATTAAAATGAGCCCCTCACTACCTGCAGCTTTAAGATAAAGGTGAAAGTGTAAACATACAGTAGATCCACTATTAAATCTACAGCCCTTTCAGCTCCTTGATCCAATCTACTTGGCAATTCCTCTGCTCTACCCCAACTCATAAACAAGACCATGAAAAAGTACTGATAGTACACCTGCACCTCAAGCAACAACCCTGTTCCACCTGAGAAGCATGGCCTTAGACGTGGAGGTGTTCATTCTTATGCCGGCTGTCTCACATTCAGCAGAAAACACTTTCAGTTCACTCTCACGTCCTCCACTCAGTCAAGACTGGGTTATCCTACAAAAGCAAATGTGACAGTGTGTGGGTCCTGTCACTGTGTGCCTCCGACTGATCATGTGCCCTGGCTACATATCCCTTTGGCTGACCGGCAAGCGCGTATGACTTTTGGTTGTGGGATCGATCCCCGCCCGGGGCCCTCTGGTCGTCCTGCCACATTCTGGCGTTGTCGGTAGGATTCATGTGTAGCCCTAAGGGTCCATGGATTCCGAACTCGTGGCGGGTGCGTAAAGCACGAGGACATGCTTGTGAAAAGAGGGCGAGAGATGTGACAGTGTGTGGGTCCTGTCACTGTGTGCCTCCGACTGATGATGTGCCCTGGCCACTTGGCCACAGGGATATATCACTTTGGCTGACTGGAAAGCGAGCATGACTTTCGCCCGGGAGGTTGTGGGATCGATCCCCACCCGGGTCCTCTGGTCGTCTGCCACACAAAGATGCAATCCACATCCATGTGGAAAGTCTAAAAAAAGTTATTAAGTGAATTTGTGACATCTTTGTAAGAGTCCAACACCCACCAGAAACAAGTCTCCCTCTCATCATTGCAAACCGAGGTCTCAGCTCAGTTCAGCTGGAGAGGGACTGACTGGCCATTATTACTGAATCACTTAGACTCTACTGTAGTAAATTAAAGTGTCAGATTCCACTCTGTAACATTTGCTTTGCTTTTGTTCTTTGTACTTTTAACAAGGGAAAAATAAGACTTGATGAGTCATGGCTCCGACTCCGGTGTTTTTGTCTCTTTAATGAGGCATGGTAGACAAAGAAGGGACCAATGCAGACTGTTTTCTTTGAGAAAGTACCTGTAGTTCATTTATTTATCCTCACTGTTGCATACAAGCGAGCAAACATGAGCATGCATCAGTTCTGGGAATGTACTGCTGTGGTTTGTGGATGTAATAATCTGCCGGCACCATCTTCCACCAAGACGACCAGACGCTTTCAGCGCGGTATCATCTGGCACCGTTTCATACTACACATTACCACAAACTGAGTCCTATTTCCCCCTGGAATGCACCCACTGGCAACATTTCTTTGTGTTTGTTTATTTGTTATTTGCAAGTGTGTTTGTCTCCATCTTTCATATTGTTTCTAGGTCAGTATCTTGTCCTATGATGTCTGTTTATCCTGATACCCAGAGCCAACTGTTTTAAGGATTCTTTCATGCCTGTTATTAATTGATTTTTGGGCTCTGTGACCTGCAGCCAAACTATCTTCAAAAACCAATTTTCGACATTAGAAAAAGTGTATGTGCACAAGTAAGTTTAATTTAGAACCATTATTCCCAGTTTGAATGCATTATGTTGAATGTGTACAGAAAGAATGCCGACCAGTTCTCCACATAATTTCTTTCCCCCTGAGCATTAATCCCACTACTTTCACTGATTGTTGTTTTCAACATTGGCAGGCAGTTTCCGTTTCTTTTCTAACATCCAGAAGCTGTTGCCATAGCTCTTTGGTCTCAACAGCTTTTCTCTCTTTATATGGCGCCCGGCTTGATTTGATGATGTTGAGATCAGATCTCTGGGCTGCCTATTGATGTTCCCACAGTTCTTGCTGAGGATAATTATTTATGCCCCTTGCTGTCTGTTTGGGGCACAATACAAAAACTGATTTGGATGTGATAGGATGCAGCACTTAACGACAACACAGTCCTGAATGTCAAGAATACATCCAGTGAAGAAAGTTGGAAATGCGTACCACTGCAGCTCTGTAGGGTATGTCCTTGACTTTTAAACTTGATTCAGTCCTTGAATACCCATGATGAGTGCCACTAAGAAGAAGACGGGGAAGGAACGGGAAGGCCAAACAATGAATTCAATGCGAATGTTTTTTTCAGTGTTAATTGATTGAACATGGGAGAGGTACATTTACATTTTAAATTGATCATTGTCTTCCGAATCAGTCGGAAGAGCATTAAACAGTGTATTTATGCATGCGTGACTCCACGCCACAAACATGGCGTGTCGTTCCACTCCGCAACAAAGTGCTGTATGCGCTAGCAAAAGCAGTGAGTGACAGACGAAATCAAATTCATTTTTCATGGAGGAAGCTGCCGCACTTTAACAAAAGCTGCTCTGGCATGTAAACAAAACGGTACATTTGCAGCATTAGACGGTATTTTGCAGCAAAGTCACACATATAAGGATGAAGACAAACAAAGCATCATATTTTCATGTGCTGTCAGGCACATCCGATCACTTTGATTTAGAAAAGACAAACACAAGCGGACCTGTTTAGGACGCAGTATTTAGGGCATCGCAACTTTCAGAGGGTACTCAAGATGCAACGTTTGTTGTTTACACATGCAGTCATGGTCCCTGAAGAAATCCTTTTTAATACGTTTGTCCTGAGTCCACCCTGCCTTTGATAATCCTTTATACAGTAGAAGTAGTAATATTTTATAATCCCATGCCGCTTTGCCTGTGATGTTTCTAGTATGAAAAAATAGATAAAGGCAAGGAAAGTATGTAGTGCTCATACCCAAACAGTCCATTGTAAATGTACAATGCAATTTTGTGTCTGTATTAAAATCGGGAGAAAAATCTATTTTGATCACGCCACACTGGCATTGTGGCGAGGACAAATTGTTCAAACAGTGTGTAAACCTTAGGGGGAATGGCAAACAAAACAAATGAGTTCCCTGCATAAAGCTGAGGCTCAAAGACGCCACAACTCTTCTTTTAAATCAAATCATTCGCAGGTAGAGAAGAGGAGCGGCAGAAGGAAGCGGAACTAACTTTGGGATCAGGGTTTTGTCACAGATAAGGAATTAGCGAGCATTTGAATCATTAATGTAATGCAGCAATTATTTGATCTAAGAGGAAAAACCTACAAATATGAAAACCATAACATAGTTTAATCACAGGCTTATTTGAATGCATTTAACAAATAAACAGGAACACATACACTTTCATGAAAACAGATGTACATGCATACAAATCAGGGGCTCCCAGTGCAGCTGCAAAAAGTCCTTAATGAGGCAGGATTGCATGATGGTAAAACTGCACAGCATAAATGACCATACCAAAATGATTGACAAGCAATATGATATTAGGTCTGAAAGCGTGTGAGAGCTATATTTAAACTGCAGGTGTTATCTGATGCTCTGAAAGGAGTTCTTGCATGAATGATGTTTGCAAACACTTTAGAACTCATTGTGGTAATGTACAAAGGCAGAAAAACCAAACTCTTATGGATCCAGTTGTTTTATTTCTGTTATCATAAGAAGTTATCGGTCTTATTGTATGTGATTTCAAATTACTTCCGGAGATAGTTTGGGAGAGACCAGTTCATCACAGCTAGGTGACACCGGTCATCTTTCAGTCCTTCAGCACTCCATGATGCACACACACACCTCTCCCGATACCTTGCAAACAATGTGCGCATTTGCTTGCACGTAAACAGACGCGCGCGCGCAAGCACACAAAAGACGAAGTGGATGAAGGAGGAGGCTTTACCAAGTTGACAAGCAGAAGATTAATCCATCTTTCCCAGCCAGTCACTCCCATTCCCTCCCTCCTCCCGTTTCTCCTTCCAGCCTCATTGTTTTCAATAAAGTGTCAAGACTGGCCGTTTTATAATCACATTTGCGACTTGGGATCTGGGATTCAGATACAATCAATGTCTATTAGAATCACTGTGTCATTGATTGAAAGAGGAGAAATGGTGTGAGCCCCCCCCCCATTTTCATCCTCACTCTCTTCTTCAGTTTTTAAAACACATACTGTATTTATTTACTGCAAAGCCTGGATCTGTACATTTCTGTTCACAGATTTCACCTGTAGCACCAAGACTCCTTTTACTGTATATAAGATCGTAAGGATATTAAATGACAGGGGCATATACATTTTAATAACACACTTGAATTCAGTGTTCCAAAAAATGGTCCACTTGTCTAAAGTGAGATTTTTTTATATATATTTTTACTTATTTCAGTAAATATAACCTAGTGTGATTATCTTACATTGTCTTCCACGTGTCATGACGCAGACCCAAAATGTCTGTGCAATGTAGTAAAAGTATTTGTTTGTGATTTTTCATAAAAGGATCCACTGGATATCGCTATCTGATGGTGACTAAATTGATATCTCACTAGTTTTGGTGATAAACTACTCTTTTTAACCTATTAAATCCAGAGGAGTCTGAGTACAGATGACGGCAAACTGTGGCAAAGTGGCCATTCTACAGACCTTGCTTGAACTGTCTGTTGTAATATCCTCTCTAATACTTTTCTCTTTATCAAAGTTGACCTTTTATAAATTAAATTCACATTTGACTACAATTTGACGGCGATATAAAGCCACAGGTGCGTCAGTCCAAAGGAATATTCATCTTACCCTGAAAGTTTTATCTTTTCCATACTGACTCATAAACTTTTACATTTTTTCTGCGCCATCTTCATTTATTCTTCACCAGTCCCACATAAGCTGATGTTTACACATCTTAACAAATATCACAAGTGTCCCCTTCTCAAAAGTAATTACAGTAAATAAACATTACAATTCCTGAGATACACATGTTCTATCTAGGGTATGCAACTGTCGAAAGCCTGAAAATTCTAAAATAAAAATAAAAATTGTAGTTCATTCTGTAGATTGAGGGTGATTTATCTTTAAGATGATAATGAATCCAATAACAATACTTTAGGTTTATATATCCTTAAAAAACAAACAAACATGACTTTATACTGACCGGCCTTATAGCGCTAGTCTTGTGTATCGCGAGACTTCCAAACCAAAACAAGCGCAAGCGTCAATGGCGCCGTTTCTGACCCGATAGAGGAGGGAATGTCCGCTTTTTCATCAGAACAGGTCAGTCAAGCAAAATACTTACTTAGAGACTTGCATAGAACCTCTTTAAGATAGCTCATTTTTCCAGCTTGTGTGAATATGTACTCTGAGGTCTTGACACATTTGGGAGTGAAAGATACAACGTGATCACAAACAGTGTCTTACATGATTGATTATACACATTCTGCTCTTGTCGAGTATATTGTCTTTAAAGCAGATCATAAAGACTTTTGTAATGTTATCATTAATCAGAGTTTAGTTTGCCTCCTCTGGGGAAAACATTCAAACTGCAGGATTAAAACTTCAATGGGAAAAAAAAGAAAAAATTAATATTGGGAGCACAATGTTTGGTGAAATCAAATGGATATATTTATTCAGGTCATACAGGATCAGCATGTTTGGCCAGGATAATCGCACCAACTGCGCAGTCAGTGGAGCATTTAGACAGCAGGGTGATAACACCGGGCTGGACTCAAGCTGGTGCAGGAAAGATTACATTTAAAGATGCCAACATGAACACCTGAATGATGCACCAAAATCCTGGCTGAAAAGAAGGCTTCCAGATGGAAGGAGATCAACAGGGGAAGAATATTCGAGCACAGTCACACATGTTTCTTTAGAGGACCTGACCAGATGTGATACCTGACTTGAATCCACTGGACCTCCTTTTATCAAAAGCCTAATTTAAGATGAAAGCTCTTATTGAGCGGGGACACAGTGTGACATTCAAGTAACTTCACTTCTATTCAAAACTAGGATAACATACAGAAAACAACACATTTATTTTAAATGCAGTTTGCAACTGCTAAAATATAAGCATTAATGCAAATGCATGCCTGTGAGTAAACTGAAGCCGATAAAGAATATTCTGTGAAACAGGTTGTTTTGTTTTCTATTAAGGTCTGTCTCACCTTCTTTTTCATTTTCCCCCTATCAGACATGAGTCGCTCTGAAACATTATGCACGGTCTGAAGCGCGCCTGAAGTGTGAAAATTCTAGCTTTCTCTCTTTTCTTCCTCTCCGTCTGTTATATTTTTGGGAGGACACGAGGTTGCATGACACAGACTTGATTTACAGCTGAATTTAGAGCGCCGTGGCGTGACCGAAGTGAATCGCATTATAAAGTTTTCATTAGCAAAGGCTTCACCTTTCTTGGCACCTTCGTGCTGCCATGTGATGTCCACTTCTTCCTGGGATTCAGTAATGCTGAAATTTGCCCACGCGCTGTCAGTGACTGGCCCATGTGTGCAGCAGCACATGCAACATGCAAACAGCCATCATCTTCATCATAATAGAATTCTCCATCATCGAACGTAATCTCTTTTTTTAAAATGTATTTAATGTTGTACAAACTGCATTGCTTGTGAAGTGTGAGGAGCTGCATTGTGAGTTTGACACATCAAAATGGCCATGTTTGTGTGTTTGCAGCAGATAAAATATACAATGTCCAGGGAGAAAAACATAGAGGACCTGCTGTTTCGTACGCTTCCTTTAAAAATATGATGCATTAACCCTAAGCAGTGCTTTCAACAAATGTTTAAGTATGTGTGTGTGTTTGCGTTTGCTCAAAGCAGTGTGTGTCAGCCAAAGCCTGTGGAGCATTTGCACAAGGTGGCAATTAGGGCACAGCTTTGCACACTGTACATATCGCTCCGTCTACTGCTTTTTATCCTCTGCTTATGAAAAAAAATCACCTAACCTTACACAAAGAGAAATTCAAAGAATTCAATATTCTAATGCCGCTGAATATCTTTTCTTAATCCACTGAAATGCCCATGAAGGCTGAAAATGTTCAGCTTTAATAAACGCATATGTACTTAAGGCCACTATTTCCTTAAACAGTTTACACAAGATTCATTTTCAGGTTTTATCCATTAAATCGTGACACATGTCCCCTCCTGGTACTTCAGAGAAAAGATCTTACAATTATCAGGAAACCCAACAACTTCTCTTTGAGGAGGCTTGAACAAGGCTTAGGGTGGGCAGCCATCTGCTTCCACCAGTTGGTGTGGAGGGAAGGACCAAAGTGTTTGATGCTTAGTTCATCTGCTTTGTCCATAAGCAAGCGTGCACATGTGGTAAATATTTAGCAATTTAACAACTGCAAAAAAAAAACATTAATTATATTTTTAGGGTTAAAAGGAAAGAGGGAAGTTTTATGTCGCTTAGCTGGATTTAACCCATTATGACCAAATGCAACTCATACAAATCTAAATTTTTAATTTCCGTAAAATATGTTCACTACCACAGATAAGGCTTAATTGCAAGTAGGTCAGCATTGAGTGAGGTGAAATAAGGTTAAATTGCGTCCTCACAAGAATAGAGCTGCAGAGAAAAATCCATGTGTAAGTGTATTTTTGAGCGTGTTTGTTAAACAGTCCCAGGACAACTCATTAAGTGTGCAGTCCTCCGAAACAGGAACAAGGAGGGCTGGACACTGCAGTTAGCATGCCAGTCACACACAGGTATATGTTTGTGTGTGTGTGTGTGTGTGTGTGTGTGTGTGTGTGTGTGTGTGTGTGTGTGTGTGTGTGTGTGTGTGTGTGTGTGTGTG
>JAVQJG010148900.1:0-17553 GCA_036024015.1 Craterocephalus amniculus
ATATATATATATATAGATGCTTATAACATTCATAGGCTGGTTGATAGATGTGCCTTGCATCAAAGGGTTATACAGGAACATTATGAAAATCAACAGATGGTTGCCTGCCAACTTTAGTATGGTTACAATAAATTCCTAAAAGGGTTTCCAGAGAATCGGAAAAGAAACTAGAACTTATTGGTGCAAACCTGAACGGTATTTGGCATTGCTCTGAAACTTACCTGTCAGGCTGGACCAGTCTAAAAGGAAAGCTATGACGTGAATGTCAGCTTTTCAAAGCAGATTGTAATTTTCACCTGCAGTGGTGTATGGACTGCAACTTCAGTAAGTGAGCCTGCACTTTGCTCTAAACACAGCTATGAAAAGGAGAGCAAAAGGACTGGGGCGATGACAGAGTGTCTGCACGATGCAGCAATCTGTCAGCTGCACTGAATGTCTGGAATCTCAGAACAATGTCAGTAACAAGGAGTGGAGGAGTCACAGGTGTGTGGTGACTCTCACACAAGGGGAGGGAGCGTATGACGATCCACTGCTCCTGAAAGCTCATGAGCAGCACTTGAACCTGCTTGACAAACGCTGCACAGGGAGGAAGTATCGCAGTGATTTGGAAGTTTCTCATAGGCTGCCACTCTGATCACCTCGACGTCTCTGTGGGTTTTTCTTTTTCATCTTCATTTTTTTGGAGGAAAAGACTGACAGTGCCGGGAAATCAACTCAAGTTTTTATCAGTGAGGACTGTCACGAAACAATCAAGACTTTCAGCAAGAGCAAGATATCTGATGAACTTTGGACAGCTCTTTACAGCATGGAAACTTGTTGCCAGAGGGACGAAGGAGTATTGTTACTTTAGATAATGGTGGCATCAGTGTGCTAGAGATGACTTTGTTGTGGCACTACTGCTGTGATTAGCGGAACGTCTGAGAGTCAGGATCATTTCCTAGACACACACAAAGCTGTGGTCATGTCAGACTCCCAAAGACAAAGTCTGGATGAGAATGTTGTTTTCCTCCCGGTGGACGAATCCTCTCCAGAGTTCCTCTTCTGTGAGAAGGAGCGTGAAGCAGTGGAGAGACTCCTGAGCGAAGGACCAGAGGCTTTCTATAGCTACATCGGCCCAGAACAGTCCGGCTGCTTCTTATCTCCTGACGAGGTTAGCCAGATCCCCGGCCGCACGCAGCAATATCATTTTAAGCCACCGCTGGTAGAAGAGGAAAATGGCATGGGAAACAGCTTGGAGATGGAGGACTTCGGTTCCACGTACTTCCCTCAGCACTCAGACATGCCAGCCCCGAACCTGGAGCTGGGCTGGCCAGAGAAACCCCACAGGCAGCTGAAGGCTCGCATTTCAGTCCATACCAATCCTCCTGCCGAGGGAGAGAAGCACGTTAGAGAGATCATACGACAGCAATTGCAAAAGGCCAGACAAGTATGCAAAAATGAAACTGTTTACATTTTCAAGTGTAACCGGAGCACATGTTTTTGTATGGGTGGAGAAGCGCACATAATTTGCCATGATCTAGTTTTTTATAGGTACATCGCAGATGAATTGGATGTAGTGTTATGATAACTTAAATAGACAAACAGTGAGAAATAAATTACATTTTCATGTGTGTGAAAAACAATGATCCAAGTCAGGCATTTGAGTCAGTTGATATGTCAAATCCAAAAAACTGTTCTGAATATAGATGGGTAAAATGAATGTTTTCCCAACAAGACATGATCTAATCATAAATGCATAAACTCACTTAATTTCAACATGCAGTTTGTCGCGAAAACACTTTACAAACTGTCTTAGTTTCTCAGCAGTTAATGAGGAATGAATCATGGACTAATGACTAATTTAAGTTTGAGGCATTATAATTATCATTATCATAGTGATTACCTAAGCTTCATATTCCCATGAAATTGGATAAATTAGCTAATAATTCCTAAATGATGATTTAAAGACGCACTACAGAACTTTTTGTCATTTTCTCAGTGATGCGGTCCCCATCAGCAGCTTAACTGGCATCCATGTGGCATCCTACCTGTACTGTGAGCTCTCTCCATACAGTAAAAGACTGTTTTATCTTGGCTCTTTTACAATCTTTTGTTCCGTCTACGGCTCTCTTTTCGTTTTCTCTCTTTCCCAGAGATCTGCTTGTGTTTCTTTGCTGAATTTGCCACAGTACACATTCAAAATGGCCAGTGTGTTTTTTGTCCGCTTGCTATCAGGTGACATCTGTGCAAATTGAAACTGAGCTGCAACATCACACGTCATGCCAGATTAAAAAGTTTTTCAGTTTCACAGTCTTGGGTTAATGCTGGGCCCCGAAACTGCTCAAAACAGATATCAATGTGCCTCCAAATGTGTCCAGAATGCAGAGATGTAAGCTCAAAAAGTTACAGAGTGCGTCTTTAATGTTCAATTAGTAGTATGGTGGCCCAGAAGTGTCAAACCACTCCATTATATAATTAGCAACAGACGTAACACAATAAGCCACATTTAATTTTAATGATTACCTAAGTTTCACATCACAGTGAAAATAGATAAATCAGCTAATGATTACTGAATGATTACTTAATGCCCAGTTAGTCAAAGAATGACTGGAAACTTTATTACGGACCTACTACTAATTAATAATTCAATAAGTAAAGATTTATTAATCATTCCTTAATTGTGTCAATCTTTCATCTGAAGTAAAGTGAAAGTTCATACTGAATACCTGGTGAGTATCAACTCATTACCTCATCATTAACTTATCATTAGTTAGCCTTTTTGTGGACCCTGAAGTCAACTGAAAGCTCATACTGAGTTCTTAATGAGTGATGAATCATTACCTGTTTATTACTAACCTGAGCAGGTTAAATCCATCCAGAACTAACTTTAAAAAAAACCCAATGGTAAGATAAAGGTTTGGTTTTCTAAATCTGTTGTGTGTGTTGTGCAGGTAATTGCCATCGTGACAGACAGGTTGACAGACAACGCAATAATTGGGGATTTACATAATGCTGCCTCCCGTAATGTTCCAGTCTACATCATCCTGAACCAAAGGTCCATTCAGGAGAATTTCACCCTCAACAGGCTGAGGCATCCGGTGAGTTAACGCGCACAAATACACCTGCAAAAGCTTTGCAGCAATCCTATGATCGACAGTAGCAGTCAACTGTTCCAACACACACAACAAATAGGTAGGTTGGTCGAAACTTTTGACTGGTAATGTACGCCAGATACAAACACATACAAGATAGCTTTTGTTTTTTTAAACATGATTCACATAGATTAAAAGCTTCATACACAGTTTCCATTGACAGATCTCGTAAAGTGCTAGTGTGTCTTTCCTTCGGCATTTATGCTTGGAATGTGAAATGTGGATTTAGCCTGGTGTTGATGAACTGGTTGCACAGCATTCTCTCTTGTCTGCTTTTCCCTTGGAGTGATGAAAATACTGCGTAATGTTGGCAATAAAATTATATTTAAAAAAAAAGAAATGGTTTATGTCAAGTTCAGAGTCAGAGGATGTAGATATTCTCTTTCATCTTGGGTTGCCATGACTACTATATGGCATACATTTTAGACATGGTGAGGCTGGTATTGCAGCTGTTTAGATGGATGATTGAAATATGTTATTTGAATGTTTTCTTGCATCGACCTTTGGTTCTCAGAAGACGTTTGCACAATATGAGATTTTTTATTCAACTAATCACACATTTCTGGTTCCAATAATATACTGGCACATATTTCTGTATATGTTTGTATTCAAAGAGCATCAATACACTCCTGTAGTAAACTAACATATTGTAAGATTATTTCCACACTGATGCCCTGCCAGCTAACAGAAAATGTTTCATATTCACAGCACAAAACGACAAAAATAACTGGATCATATGAATAGTAGTTATATGTAATATCTGATCCATTATTACTATTATTGTTAATATAAGTAGTAGTAGTAGTAGTAGTAGTAGTAGTGGTAGTAATCGTTAAAGCTATACCAAATAACTAGATGCCCAAATATTATCCAAATGTGAGTTATTATGGATGATTTCTGGGCTAAGTAAACAGTTCTTGAAGCGTGTTGGTGCCATGAGGGGGCCCCTCGTTGCCAAAAGTTACACGTTCTCCCTGTAATGTTTCACGGATGTTCATCATTTCTCTTCTATACTTCTGTTTGTTCTATGACGAAATATGTCATAGGTAATTATATTGACATCCATCTAAATTTAACGTCATATTTAGTGTGTAGTTGGGAAAATACTATGAAAATCTTAAGTAATACCCTGAATGTTCATCTTTAAAATTTGGTTAATCCCTGGGTATTTCCTATTGATTTCACCCTGAAAAACATCATGAATGTGCAAGCTCAGTAACGTTACACACCAGATCCACTCCATGGTGAACTTTCAAATACGGCCTCAGATAGAGACACTGTCTTGAGTTTCACTTTTATCTTTTCTTCCCGACAGAACATGAGGGTCCGAGTTCTTGGAGGGAAAACCTTTTATTCAAGAGATGGAAAAGTGATTGTTGGGGACATGAAAAACAACTTCATCCTGACAGATTTAGAGAAAGTGATTCATGGAAACTACAGGTAAACAAACGTCCTCTTTTGTTTTCTCGCACACATGACAGTGAGCTAACAAACTCGCGTATTTTACAGCCTCACATGGACCGACGCCCACCTGCACCGGCAGCTGATCACTGTCATCAGAGGTCCAGCTGCTGAAACCTTTGACATTGAGTTCAGGATCCTTTTCGCTGCTTCGATCCCAGCCCCTGACACATGGAGAGTCAAAGTTACACCTAATGCTTACATGCCTCATCAGATTAAAGACCTTTCATATCTAAGGCTTCAAAAACAGGTCTCTATTGATCCTGAGATCGCCAGCCCTCCATCGCCACCTCCAGATATCCTCCTGGACTGGGAAGAAATGGGTGTTATTCAGAGAAACTGCCACCTCAGTAGTAGTCCTCTTGATCAACATAATGAAACTGTAGCTGAGGAAATGCCACAACACAATAACAAAATAGATAGAGATGTTATGGTCAGATTCACATACAACGGGCCACATTTTGGAGATAAACAAAGGTAGTGTATATTAATTATTTTGATGTAATCATTCTCTACATCTTACTGAGTCCTTGAAGATGCATAAAAACAAAAAGCATATGTAAATTAAACCCCTTGATGACAATTGTGTCTTCAGGTTTTTTTTTTTTGCATGCTTTGCAGGGATTAATGATGTCATCTCAAATTTGATAGGAAATGGGAAGAAGCATCTCCAGTAACAGCGAGAGTGGGAAATGTTGTTGTAAATAAACCAGCAGCTTACCAGTAAGTAGTCTGCACTGACTGTTGAAGAGCACCAGCACCTTTTCCCTTATTTTTTGCTGTAAATCCTTCACTTTAATTTTGCATATTTCCATAGGAACACTGAGCCACTCTCCATAAGGCCAGACACGATGAAAAGGTAAAAACAAAAAGATTAACGGAAGACACAGATAATGTCATAAAAAGTGCTACATTTAAATACTTGACTCCTGCAGGGAGGAACGCACGATAGATAAGGCCATTCACAAGCAGCTTTCTTTTGAGAAAGCCGGTAATTCACACGACAGAACTACAACACGACGCAGTGATAAATTACCAGATCCAACACTCACCTCTACGAAAAATTTGCTCTCATGGAGAGATCCAGTTTTGAGGGAGAGTGCAAAGGTGGAGAACAGCTTTAATGCGGACATGGGGCCATCTTCTAGAGTAAGTATCCTTTTTTGTCAAAGCGCTGGAGTTCAGTTTAAATCAAGGCCACAAGGGCGTCTGAGATCCCTTTTCCCTTCTCTCAGAGGCCTGTAATCCAGAGGGTGCCAAACACTGAGAGCTTCAGCTCTCTGAGTGACATCATGAAGAGGATTCGCCAGGGGACGCCCAGCTTTTCCAGAAGAGAAACTATTTCTACAATGTCAGACCGAACCCAGTCCATGCTGGACCTGAGCAACATGGACATGAACCACAATGACAGAGTGCCAGTGCCAAGGTTCCATGCAAATGTAAGTCTTTACCTGTTACTCTTGTCCCCTAGGTGGAGTTTAGGGTTAGAGTGCAATTTCCATGATCTATGAAAATGCTGTTGAATTGATTGATTCGTTTACATCTCTGCTTTCACCCAGACTGGTGTCAGTGCCCAGGCTAAATAGCTGGTTTGTCAAAAGAAAAATAACTGAGAGGAAGATTTGCTTTGTTCTAAAGTCAATCGATGGGAACATAAAGTTTTTCTGTTGTGGATCCAAACAAAAGATCTAAGAGGCAGGGATCCCAACATCAAATAATAATAAAATCATCTGCAGGAGTGATGAATTAGCCGAAAATGAGTGAAATAAGCAAAAATATTCATTGAAAATTAAACAGAGAGAAAAAGTGTTTGTTGTATTATAGTAACACAACAGTTTCCTGCCATTTTGACTTGGATGTCTATTGAAATCAAGCTTCTTGTGACTCTTCATGTCACACCATGGTTCACCCGCTACACAAGAAGTGAGCTAAACCAAAAAAAAACTTCTTCTGTCATATTGTTTAATGTGAAGAAACTTTAGTAGCTTTGATTAGTCTGAGAATAATCTGATAGGAAAAGTAATTTTTAAAAACTGGAAAAATATTGGAAAAAAAAATTTAAATGTGAAATTGAAAATCTTTGTTTTCATTTCTCTATACTTTGAGAAACAAGTCATGGTTGAAACAACAAAATGTCCTGACTTCAAGATATTCATGCTGTTATTGTTACTCTGTTGTCTCTGCAGCTTGAGCCGGAACATATAGCGTCAAATTTAGCTCTGATGAGGAAGAGGAATGAAGACATGAGATCTTCTTTGTCCAGAACTCCAAATACCTTCATGCCCAGAGAGAGGCCTCGCAGCTATGCTCACAATTTCGGCTGGAGAAGTTCGCTAGTGGAGAGAGAAGGAAAGCCGAAATGATGAGAGAGGAGTAACATCTGTCACTGATGAAGGGCACTGGGAGATATTAACAGTGTCAAAATATGTGTAAATAAATGAAATGCATATATTGATGCTGCTCAGCATTAATAATGTAAGCTTTTTTTATATGACTAAGTTATTTCTCTGTGTTATCATTGTCTCTGACTGTTCTGAAGCTTCGGCGACTGGGAGCAAATGCTCTCTTTGTTTACTTAAAAACATATGAGAGTTGAAGTAGACAACATGAAAATGGCTCAGTCTAAAATATGCACAGGAGTGTTTGAGTTGTTTTGTTTTTTTTAGCATCATAGTAGGACTTAGTATGTCATAAAAAGGAATCTGTCAATAAATTAAACCTTTACTCAGGGTCGGTCCATATCACTATGGAGAAAGATAGCAGACATGCATCAAATAAAGAGGAATATCCTCAGGATTTGCAGAGACTTGACTTAAAAGTGTGTTAAAAATGTTGGAAACCAAAAACCAAACTGTGGCTTTAAAGCTCATGCTTTGTTAATACTCTGAATCCCAAGTAGACAAAGCTCTGGAGGGCATTATTGTGAAAATGCTACTGATTAAGCTTGATATAGAATAATAAATAACTCAACAAAGTTTATCTGTTTTGCTTGTTTATATGTTTAATATGTGCAAACACACTTTTGCTATTAAATAAAATATTCTGCTGAATAAAGAGTCTGTGTGACTGTTATGTTTTTATTGTTACTGTTGTGTGTTGTTATATGCCTGTTGTGTGTCTGCATGTTTCTGCAGAGCAGAAAATCTGTGTACTAAATCCTATGATTACTTTTAATCCATTCCCGCATACAATAAATAAAATTAAAAATACATTTGATTTCTTATAAGCCAATTTAATAATAAAAGAAATCACCAAAAGCATTTACTTCATAGAAATGAAGAGAAAAGAAGAATTAATAAATTGTCACTTCCGTCCAGTAGGTGGAGGTATGACCTTTCACATCACATCATCAACGAAGAAGAAATGACGGAAGCACGTGGTCGACATGATTTAATTTGTGTTCTAAGAAGATTTGTTGTCAGCCTTTCCTGCAAACGTTAACACCACAGTTGTTTTGTTTGTTTTGTGTTGTTTGGAGCTAAGTAGCCATTTCCCTCGTTTCCTAACCTACCGTGCTGCTATCATGGTTCGAGTAAAACGGTGAGTTTGGCTGTAGTCTGTTCGTTTCCATCAAACTGTTGACATGGGAATCATCAACTCTTAACAGATTTTACCTGTTTACGAAGTAGACATGTGTTTGGAGAAATAGAATTAATTTAAAGTAATATAATAGCATGTGGATGCGGCAGATTAGAGGTACAAACGTGTCTTTTGGTGTGCAGGGCTAAAAAGATACAGAGACCAAGAAAGCAGGAGCAATATGATGAAGATGACCCAATGGCCTACCGGGACATGCCGGTCCCTGATAAGGTGAGGAACAATGTTTGCTTTGGGATCCAGCTGGTTCTGGATTATTTCTGTCTACATTGGTTTATGGGGAATAACAGGTTAGTACAGCAGGTTAATCCAAATTGCCCTAAAAAGATCTAGTAAAAACCGAAATCTGCATAAAAGATTAGTACACTAGTGAAGATATATATTAAACCCTTCTCTGTCCTGTCCAATACCTTCCTGTTTTGAAAAACACACTAGTGCTAGTTTGTCCTGCTGGAGGATGACACCATTTCACTCCCACACCCTCTAGCAGCAAAGGGTTAGTTGAATATTTAATGTAAACAATTAATACATTCAAATAACCACATACAAGTAGAAAACTAATTTTAAAACATGTTCAGCTTTCCCACAGATGGAACTAGCCGTATGGCAGCCTTGTGTCCCATCATAAACTCATCTAACTTTTTTTTGAAGTGAGATGAATTTAATTACTCGATAATTTATTATAAGACTAAACTTTTTATGCCATTTTGTTTTGCTTTATTAATGTAGGTGAACAACTTATTATATAATCATCCTGCACAAGTTGCCTCAATAAATGGTGGCAGACAAAGTATTAACTTGATCTGGCGAAATTGTTGCGTTTCTAATAAAAACTGCAACCTGATATCTTATGTACCAAAGGATTGAATATCTGATGACCACTGACTTTTTACATGAATAATGTAAAAACCCTGTGTGCTCTCATGTCTCGCTTTGTTACAACCAGCTCTACATTTAGGGGACAAAAAAAGAACTTCAACCATCAGCTACTCTGTTTTTATGTGATAATTTCAACGTTGTCATTTCTTGTTCTTTTACAGAAGTCATCTGATTTCATAAAAGACAAAATCGATGCGTTTCATGATGCAAAAATTGCTGTAAGTTTCCATTGCAACAGTCTCTGTGGTTTTAATGAGTGCATGGTGGTTTTATTATGACTTGTGACGTTTTCTTCTGCGGTTCATCAGAAACTTCTCGCCCGTGGAGTTCAGATGGAGAGTGACGAGGAGGACGTGGATGATGAGGTATCAGATTATGAGCTTATTTGGACTTAATGTAAAGTATTAAATGAGCTACTTGACCAAACTCAAGCTTGCCTGAAATTTGCAGGAGGAAGTGATGGCCCTCGATGATTCTGAGTCAGAAGAGGAAGAAGAAGAGGAGGAAGAGGGGACAGATATGGAGAGTGATCTAGAAGAGAAAAAGGATGAGGGTAAAGAGATTTTTTATTTATTTCTGGGAGCGCTACAGTGTTCAGCTCACCTGTTTAACTGGAGCTATGTTTCTGTCCTCAGAGCTTCCTAACGAGATGGCGTGGGGCAGTAAGAAGAAAATGTACTACAACACAGATTATGTGGCCACCAGTAAGCATCTTTGACTTCCAGCTGTATTAATGAGGCACTCTGAATATTTATTGCTGATGGTCACCAATACAACATTTAAACATTGTGTGTGGTTACAGAAGGGAAATCTCAAGAAGAGCTGGAAGCTGAGGAGCAAGAAGAAGAAGAAGAGGCCAAAAACATACAAAAGCGCTTAGCTGCCAACCTGAGCGAAGAGGATTATGACTTAAACCTTTTTCAGGTACTTATCTGTTAATCTTTTATAGTGCTTGCCTGTACATTTACTCAGTAAAGACTATGTTTTATTTATTTATTTTTAATGACTTTGTTTTGTGTGGTTACATAAATGAAGGAATTTGCTGTGGAGGAAAAGGATGAAAGCAAGACTGCCGAGAAACAAGAGAAGATTGTGAAAGATCTGAAGCAAATGTCCCAGAAGGAAAAAATGAAGCTTTTAAAAAAGGAATCTCCAGAGCTGCTTGAACTTATACAGGACTTCAAGGCAAAGGTAGGACAAACATCCTAAACAACATTATGTAAATTTTTTTGGTAGTGTTTGGATAATGTCATTACCTGTATGTCAATCAGCTCTGTTTCTGTGTAACACGCAGCTCGCTGAACTGAAAGATGAGCTACAGCCACTTGTACAAATGATCCAAGATGGAAAAATCCCTCCAGGAAAGGTTTGTGCTCATGGCTGTATTCCCATCTAACACCAAACTCTGAATTTCATGACATCTTAAAACAATCTTAAAATGGTTATTGATCAGCTTTCCCACCATTTTGGTTCAGCACAACCTGCAGATGTGACATTTTCATCAGTGAAAAATCATTAGAAATAAAGCTTCTGCACTAGAGCTGCTCAGAGGCAAATGTAGAAGCTAGCTGGTAAACACAAAATATTATATAGCTTAAGAGCCAAATTAAAAATTTAATTTCAGGACATAGAAAGAAAAATATTCACCTGACTTGTAGAAAATAATTTTTCATTCTCTGAGATTCAACATTTAAAGATCCTTGTCTATGTTGTTGAAGATGCATGAAACTGAACCGTTTTCCTCCCGTCTTTCCAAAGGGTGCTGACTACATCAAGACGAAACAGCAGCTTTATCTTAAGTAAGCCTTGAAGAACTTGTGATCACGAGACGCCGTAATGACACAGTTGGTTCAGAGAGTAACACATTTTCTTTCCTGCTGCAGTTACTGCACAAACATCAGTTTCTACTTGGTACTGAAAGCAAAACGAATCCCTGCTCACAACCACCCTGTGATTGAACGACTGCTCACCTACAGAAATGTAAGTCCATATACCTGCTAAAGCTGAGGGCTTCAGACTCTGACCTGAAGCTGAGGGCTTCAGGTCAGAGTCTGAGTCTGAGTCAGGTAAGAGTCTCTATAAGTTCGATCCACTGGAAGGAAAAATATTAAAAATTGGAGTTTCACATTTTGGAGCATCATAGGATGCATCAGAATATCTTCTGACTGATGAGTGGCTAAGCAATCCTCTTTCTCCCCACTGAAGCTCATCAATGAACTCGCTGCAGTAGATGCTCGGCTGGCGCCAGAGCTTCGCTTGCTACTAGCCGGAGAGGAGAAAGATCTAACCAGCAGCAGGCCAGCAGAGAGCAAGAAGATCAAAACGTCTGGCAAAAAGGAAAAGGTGAGTTTTTTTTTTAAATCTTAATATCAAGATGTACACGAGATGGTTGCGGAACTTTCAAACTAAATAAGTATACATTGGACGCAGGACTCTGCAGAAACTCTGCCTGAGGTTGAGGACGACTCTGACTCTGACATGGATGAGGAGGCCGCTTTACGTTTCTACAGAGAAATGGAGGAACGGGTGAAATTAAAGAGGAAGAGCAAAGACCCAGAAGCTGAAGAGTAAGCATGATCTCAATCTTCTGTTTGCAGCTGTGATTAAAATAAGATGAGCATCTGATACATTTGATATTTAATGTAGGCTGCAGGAGAATGAGGAGGAGGAGGAGGAAGATCCAGATGCCAAGAGAGGAATTACTTACCAGGTACAGTCAGATTCAGAACAAGTCTCAGAAGAGTGTCTTTGCAGTGAAATGTTTATCTTCAGTGTTGCTGATCAGCCTGACTGGAGACGGACCTTTACAGATGTAAATGTTGCTCTGAGTGCAACATACAGCACAGAGAGCTTTAAGCTTTCTTTGATGGGCAAATGAAATATGCTGAATAAATAGTTTCAAATGAGCTTACATTTTACAAAGAGTGTCAAATTAGATAAAATGAGCTTACATTTTACAAAGAGTGTCAAATTAGATGGCGTAATAGCAACATTAGTCTAATTTGTTTATTATATACTGGGATTTGAAGAGTTTGTGTTTTAAATGAGGTTGTCAAAATTCCATTTATAAAATACTAGAGTTGAGCTGATTCTCTATTTAATCGATTTACTGCAAAGCCGATTCATTGATGATTCATAAATGTTGAAAAATTGTTTTTCTAAATAGGTAAATGACAGTAATCCAGCTTTAAAGCATGGCAGGAAAACTTGTATACAATACAAATATTTCCTGTTGTACTGTTTGTATTATCGTATCAATCTAACTTCATCCCTCGCTGAGTAAAACCACATACATATGCCTGGTGGTGTATTTACTTCTGGTAATCACATTGTTAAATCTTCGGACAAAAGAATAGAGCAGATTAATACAGAAATGATTTGGATCCCTGATAGTGTGTGTATATCCACTCAGCTGTACTTTTTCCTAAAACCGGTGATTCAAACTTTTCACATCATGTACAACCCCAGGAGACATCAGGCCATTCTCACACATGAACTAAAAGGAGTGAGAACATCATGTGCACAAACAAATTTGAAAAGATCTGGTATCTTAAAAATCCAGGTAAAGTTAACTGTCAAGTTAGTAAGTGTAGAGAGAACCTGTTAATGATCCAGATGGGAAGGATGCTCCTACTCCTGTAAACACAGTCCTGTGATAGTTGGATCAATAGATGTTCATTTTAGTCTCAGATATGACTTTCATGACAGCAAGTGAATAAAAATCTTTCTCGCAGTCTCCGTTTTGAGTTAGTCTGGTATAAAAGTATCCCGTTTGATTTTCACAGTAATCTGATGAAAAAGTAGGTCACCTGTAGCACTTAAAAGCAGAGAAAGTTTTGATTTATACAAAGATTAATCTGTGAAGTGGCTGATAATGGAAAATTCTTCATTATACCACTAGAGGGGAGGATTGGATCGAAGTCGTGATTCATTGCAGTCTGTGCTTTTTATTTAATTGCGCTATTTGTAAGAAATGTATGTATAAATACAGATTGGATGAAGATATAATGGCTCAATTTATTGTCTGTAAAGTTCCCTGAGACGACACTGTTGTGAACTGACAATAGAATGACTGACTGAGAATAACTGAATAGAGGGAGCACGAGTACTACCAGTGGTACACATTCCAAAGTCTGCAAAAAGTGAAGCTAGAAAAAGCTGCAAATCAATTAGAGCATGTCAAATATTTTTTACTTAACAATTATTATCTATGAAATATTGTTTGTTCTTGTGTTCCTGTTCTGAAGCTCTTGAGATGTTTACGGGTACTTTCTGAGTCTTTAAAAAAAAGGTTTACACATAACACCTGTGGTTTAAATTCTGTCTGAAACTTTCACAGATGGCAAAGAACAAGGGGTTGACACCAAAGAGGAAGAAGATCGATCGTAATCCCAGAGTCAAGCACAGAGAAAAGTTCAGACGGGCTAAAATCCGCAGAAAGGGCCAGGTTTGTTTTCCACACTTTGACCACACAGGTCTTTCTACATTGTTTAAGTGCATTCTGAAGCCTCTGATAAGCGTGTGTGGACTTGTTAGTTGGAAGCAATCATGTGCACTGGTATGTCACACATTCCTGCGATGAGCACTGAAACTGTCGTTTTAATCAACCAGGTCAGAGAAGTTCGTCAAGAAAAGACGAGATACAGCGGAGAGGCATCCGGTATTCGTGCTGGTGTCAAGAAGAGCACGAAGCTTAAGTAACCTGGAGATCATCTGCTATGTGCTACTAACTGTAGCAGTGGAGCATAAAAAAATACCAACATGCTTCTTGGATATTCTTACATGTTTATTTTTGGTGAGAGTTGTGGTGAAGCTCTTGTAAAATCTTAATTTTCTGAATGTGAATAAACATTTTAAATTCTGGTACTTTGTTTCTCCTTGTAAAGGAGCGGCTTCATTAATAACTATAACATAAAAGAGAGGCATATTGTTCCAAAGCTTATGCAATCATACAGAAACCTGAAGATACAAAAACTTCTTATCAGAACAGGCAAGTCGGAAAGGAAGCAATGAAGCCCAGGACCATGTGAAAGCACTGATATAACCGCTTCGAGCAGCTCGTTTCAGCCCGCTTGTTGAGTTATGAATGCGTCGTGCGCTGATTTCAGAGTGCTCACTATCCTCTCTTCTATCTCCACCTCATTCTTCACATCCTCCTCGGTGAGGATCAGCTCGGCCTGAGTCTTAGGGGTCACCACCACCACATAACCCCGTCTAGAGTCCAGCACGTTGGCCACCACCGCCTGGTGTCTGTAAGTGTCCAGAGCCCGTCGAGCCTTGTCAAGCAGGATGGCTGCATCGGTCTCTAGTTTGAAGGATATGACGAATGCTTGAGGGGCCCATTCCTTAACAAGTGGAGAGAGTATTTTGGGGACCATTTTCATGCTGAGCTGAAAGGCAGAAGAAAAATCATTAATTACAACTTTATGTGGCGTATTAAATGCTGTAACTACGGGCAAACACAGTCTTTGTTTCAACAGTTGTAAATTATTACATACATAAAAACTGCATGGAGAAATGTAAAATACAATCACTAAATTTAGTTCCCTAATCCACGAGTACATTTACTTTGAACTTTTTTCCTCTTTTTTTTTTTTTTTTTTTGTAGATGTGCATCCACAGGTATTTTCTTTGCTGCAAATATCTGTATTGTACTCCAATTGCAAATATTCAATCTGTACTGACGGAGAGAAAAGGTTTACTGGCCAGCCAAATATTTTTATCTGGTCTATATGGGAGATAAGTCAGTTAAAAAAAAGTAACAGTCATATTGGACTGTCGGTCGGTTTAATATTTTTTCCAATAATTGCCCATGTAGTTAGCCTGGTATCCTGCCTTTTACAGGTTATAGCATTTTTCTCCCACTTAGAGACAGAATCAGTGGAACAATCAGAGGTGTTGGTCCCGTTTCTGCCGCACAAGAGACTAAAGTCAAAGTGGACACAGATCTGCTTTTTGCTGGAGTGAAACTAGAAGTTAAAAGGATCAAACTGACCACCAGGGGTGGTGACTGTGTTTTCCACCCATGCATCTTTTTTCTTTAATGTTCTTGACATCTATTCCTCTTTGTGATAAATTTTATGCCTATTTTTTTAACCATATCTTTATTTTATCCACGTACATGAATATAACCATAATAGCACCCACACAGGCCTCTGGGTATCCACAGTCCTACTAAGAGTTGCTATTAACAATAAGGGGGTGGTGGAGCGGAGCAGGTTCATAAATGTGTGGGAGACATGAATATTGACAACATGACACTGAAATTCATTCAGTGGTTTTTACTAAAATTAGAATTGAACCATAATAGAATCATTTTACCTTGCATATTTGCACAAAAATTGAACTACAGATACTTCAGTATGGACAATTGATGGAATTTTCCGTTTTTACTCACTTGAAGAGGTCCATCAGAAGATTGGATTTTGTGTTCAGGCATCTCTGATGCCGGTATGTAGAAATCAGATACTGCTGCAGCCAAGTAAAACATGGCCTTTGATCCTAGTGGAGAGAAAACATGTAAGACCAGGTGCTGAAGAAAGAAAATGAATGAAGTAGAATATATTATTCTCATGGTGATGATACAGTAATGTATACTATGCAAAATAATAAACAGTAATAAATCCTAGATATCCTAATAAATAGTAAATCCTAAATAGAGCAATAACTTCTGCCTGTAAGTGAATATCCATGTACCTATCGTGTTCACGGCCTGTGCTGCTGCTTTGAGTAAATGCAGATACTCCGACAGAGTGCTGAACTCGATGGGAAGAAGAAGTTTTCCTTCCTGAACTTCGCGATAACGCTTCAGCACTTTGGCAATGTTAGGTAGCACCTGCTGATTGACCACCACTTCCCCGGTGTTACTAGACTCTCCTTCTCCACCCCTTAGCTGCAGGGCGTCCAGCATGTTCACAGTTAAAAACATCCGCGTGTAGGGGTACAGAGAGCGATGCCTGTGTAGGAAAATCACAGCGTAGCCGGAGTCCATGAAGTATTCTGCCGAGGAGGCTCCCCGTCGGCCGCTGCTGAAGTTATCAAGGAAGCGGACAGTTCGGGACTCGAGGGGAACTTTTGTGCCCCCTGATGTGATGAGGACCACCTTCCGACCTGCTTCTGCGTGACACCTGGCAAAAGCAGTCATCTTCTCCTTGACTTCCTCAACATGGGAGGGAACAGCAAATTCTTCAGCCAACTTCCCATCAATGGAGGATATTCTGGGTTCAGCCATAATCTGATGAGAGAGAAAGTCGATCAAAGTTGTCAAGTACAAGCATTGCATGTTTTTAAAGGAGAAATCTGCATATGAACAGCAGATTAGCCGGCTCATTAGATCAGTTGTACAGTGTGCAACTTTCTGAAATATACAGCAGAGATATTACCCAGCTGGAGCCATATGAAGGGGGAAATTTACATTTAAAAGGGACAGTTTTCAAGCAATATACAACCACTATGCTGCATTACTGGAATTGTCATATTGATTTGGGAACTTCTTACATTAAAACGCAAAAAAAACCAACAACAACAACGAAATATTGGCTCTGCTACAAGAATGTTTGGTTGCTTTTTTGTGTAATAAACCAGAGCAATGTCATTTTAAAAAACTGACTGGAAATGTACTTTACAGCATTATAACACTGCATTGGAATGAGAGATAAAAACATAGCTGAATGGATTACTTTCCTGCCCCTCCTCAGCGATTTGACAGCTTAAATTCTTTCATGCATGGAAACACTTGAAAAAACATTTTCCAACTTGCAGGCAACACATTAGCTTCACAGGATTGAGCCTTGTCCTTGACCTTTTTTTGTTTCAGCTTTAACCAATTGTTTAAATAAATTTAGGATGTGACTGTTTTCATTTTTTCTGTTGTGCAATTTCTATTTTTCAAAATGTATTGTTTTGAGTTGTCGGTCCAGTTTTTCCCAAAACATCTTCCTCAAAAGGTGAAAGAACTTTAAGTGACCAGAAACAAGGTCTCATAGTTAGATTAGTATTGCAAAGCTTCGCATTATACAGAAGAGAACTTAAACCCTGTACTTGTGCATTTTTCAATTAAAAAACTTCAAGTTTACTAATGTGCTGTTTAACAGATTTTATCAAAAGATGAATACTCTTATTTAGCTGCAAATGTCCAGTAGAAAGACAGGTGAACAGGACATGCGACTTCACAGACTCGTTAAAACAGAAAGCAATAACCTGATGTCAACCGTCATCTGTAAATAAATAATACCTCTTACAAAAACCTTGATAAAACCCAAAAAAAATCTATGATACTTACAAATTTGCTAAATGTCCTTCCTTTGCTCCTCTATTTGACAGCCTTCCCCAACTTCTACACTTCCTGAAAGCGCTCAGCTGCTTGGCTTCTTCTTCTTCTATGGCTTTTAGTTGGCAGGTGGCTACCATTAATTGGAGCATTACCGCCATCTACGGGATTGGGGTGTGCAGACCATCGAGTCGTGTCAAACAGCAGTAATTAAAT
>JAVQJG010148930.1:0-32340 GCA_036024015.1 Craterocephalus amniculus
AGTGAAAATCGATTTCAAAAGAAAAATTGCACATTTACTTGAGCAACTGAGTGAACTGACACAGCCATAAAAACAACAGTTTAGGGAAATAACAAAAATAAAATAACCTGCAGCAGCAAAAAATACATGAAAACATTGCCATTTTCACAAGTAACAAATACTTCAGAACAATACAGGCTATAAGTCAGAAGTGCAACATCAGTTACAGTCACATACTGTAGATATCGGAGTGTGTCGGAGCAATATGTGCGGAGAAATATGTGCGAGAGGGAACAATGTAATGTGGATCGAGCGTTGCCAGTAAATTAATAAAGCCTGCATCTTCAACCACGGAATATGGCTGCATATCTTTAGCGATGCACATCCCAACTGCACAGGTTATGTTCTTGTGTCTTTCAGAACTCATGCTGTAGGGATTTTGGAAAGCCTTTTCAATAGACCTCTGTGTTTTCGCTGGTGTTACCTTAGTGGCTGTCCTGCTCCTCGTGAGCGACACCTCTGGGTGACGACGGCTGAGGTGCTGACTCATAATGGAAGTGTTTCCATTAGCATACAGGACTAATGCTGAGCAGTGCTTGCATATAGTTTGATTTTTCTCCACCGTTCTTTCCCTGGTCGTTATAGTTCACAGGGAAACCGAAATGTACCCACATCGCAGATTTGAATGAAGCCGGTGCTTCTTCAAACTCCGGTCTCACAAGTCCTCCGCTCGCCATAACTTTTTTCCTCTTTCTCAGCATCTCAGCGTGTGTGCAGTGCAACATGAACTGAGGTAAGCTAGCAGCTACTTACTGTAGTGAAGACGCCGCTGTTTGGCTGCTTGGGCAAGAGCTTGGCAGCGATTGGATAGGATTTACTCGCGGAGGGGCAGGTTTTTGTCCAGAGCTGTGGGAGGTTTTTTGCAGAGCCGGAGAGCAGGCGCTGGCCAAACAAATCCATACCACAGTTTTCAGAAATTAATTAATTGTAATAGCGAAAAAGCGCGCTTCATAAAGACGCATTGAGCCGTGCAAGGCGAACCGTACGGTTTGGTTTTAAATCGTAAACCGTTGCACCCCTAATATATATATATATATATATATAATTTAAATATTCTGTATATATATGTGTATGTGTGTGTATAACAATATATCAGTCTAATTATCAGAAGCATGCTTTTGGTATCTTTAGTTCTTTATTTCTGAGTTATATTTTAATTGATGATAAAAGGTATGGCTTGTTTGAACATCTGCCCTGTTAGTACTTTGACTTTACTTCCCCTCTTGTGGTTGAGCACGCTTCCTCTTTAGCAGTACTCCTGTCCCCCTGCTCTTGCTTCAGACCCGTGAACGCACGCTTCCTGCTGTACGATGACATTTGCTCTCAGCTAATCCCCCTTTAGCCGAATGATAAAACTACTTTTCCGTGTTGGTGCCGAATGTTGGAGGATAGACTAATGAATTGTGGATCTTCAGAAAAACGTGACACTCAAATAGGGCTGATGTTAAAGTAGATTAAGGTCAGCAATCATACATAATGAGATTATTGGCATCACTTTCATTTACAGTATGAGGAAAATGACATTTTTGCAAATTGCACATGAGAAAAGTAAGAAATTCTTTTAGCAGGAAAGTTTATCACCAACAGATGACACTACTAAAGAACATAGTGAGAGGAAACCATTGTCAGAGTTGTGATGTGCAAGCATTGGGTGTATGAAAACATACTTTGCTTGCAGGGTTTTTACAAAGTTGCTGAGGGGCTTAAATGCTGCTGCAGCTAGAAGGCGGTGGAGCGCTCACACGCTCTGTGGTGTAGTTGAGGCTGCAGAACAACCATACCTCAGAAGAGAGCTTTGAGCAAACTGTTACAGGGAAAAAAAACTTTTAATAATAAATGTTATAATCATTAACATTATCCAAGTAGTCTAATATTTAGGGTTTTTTGTAATTTGTGCCATTAATGACAATAAATTTATATTTTGTTTGTTTCATTTTGTTGTTACAATGATTTCTTTTTTTTAACCAGCAATGTGCACATTTGGTTCCATTTAGAAATGTCTGTGTTGTAAATGAAAGTTAATTTGTACATTTCATGGCGAAGACAATTCAAAGCGAGCTACAGAAGAAGCATAGAAACAAATAGTTGACATTAAATAAGGGCATTTTGGACTGCTTTGAAAAATATGCTTTGGTTTTCTTCTCTTGACAGGGATAAGTCCAGTGCACTGCAGCTTGTTTGGTTTGATGAGGGAAAGTGACCGGACATGGTTCCCTCCTAATCACATCTTCAAGTTGCACCACTCAGCCAACGAAAACCTGCTCTTCAGAGTGAGGTAAGAAAGTTATTTTTTGCTTTCAGCTCTGAATTTTCAAGTTGTGACTTTAAACGTTGATTTCTGCTCTTGATCACCCTTCTTCTGTCCAGGTACTACTTTCCTGGCTGGTATAACAGCAGCAATTCCTCCTATGCTCATCGCTATGGCTTGTCTAAGGAGATGGAAAGTCCAGTCATGGATGATCATGTCATGGCTTATCTGTTCTCTCAGGTTAGCTTGAATCTTTTGCACATCCACAGCAAAACACTTGTTCGTTCTAAAGATGCAGCTATTTTTACATGTTTATCATTTTTTTCTCAAAATAAAAGAAACGAGAAAAAAAAGGTACAATGTTTTCCTGGATCATTTGCATTTACTTCCTGGAACGGTTTACAGACTACTGCTGTGTTCACAAACAACCCAGAAAGTCTTCCTTTGTCTGACTTGTAATAACACGATGAGAAGCACTGTTCAGTGGAGAAGAAAGTGTATATCTTTCCCGCCTCTCTGACCGACTTCCAGTCTGTGTCTTCCATGTTGCACATTATTGTGTAGACACAGAAAATAGGAAGTGGGTCAGTAGGAGTATTCAAGTAACACAAATGAGGAACAAGTGCAAAGAAAGGTTCCTTATGGGTGTGTTTGTCTTGCTGCATGCATACAAAGTAAATAAATTGTTGATACTTTCTTCTCCATCCCTCCTCACTTGATCACAATAACCTCAAACACACACACACACACACACACACACACACACACACACACACACACACACACACACACACACACACAAACACACACACACACCTCCGCTTAACTTTCTTTCATCTCCACTGTCACAGTTGACACCATTGGGTGTGTCAACACATACACCCAAAGACATTTAGTTTGTTTCACAGCAGAGTTGTTATTTTAAACAAATACACAGTCAGTTTGTGATGATGATGATTTAAGTTACCTAATTTAATACTTTCCCTTCTTGAATGTTTATCATTACAACTTCTTCGCTTTGTTATTGCTACAAAATTGTGTGTTTATTCGTCTTTCCCTCGAAGTATTCTCATTCCACCTTTCCGATTTCTTTGATATTCTCCAGTGGCGGAGTGATTTCCTGAATGGCTGGGTTCATATTCCAGTGAGCCATGAAGCTCAGGAGGAGTGTCTGGGTATGGCTGTGTTGGACATGATGAGGCTAGCCAAAGAGAGTGATCAGTCGCCGTTGGAGATTTACAATGACACCAGGTAGCGGACACCCCTTCACTAAGACACGAGTGTCATACTGACCAAGTTGAATATGATGTTTTGGCGATTGTTTAAAGAATTGCAAGATGTTTTGTCGGCTCCTTCAGCAACTCTTCTCCATCGTGGGTGTCTGAAGGAGGGACACTGCACATCACTCCTTCCTATTACCATTACTGTTATTATTAGCACACTGCGAGTATTTCTATACCGTATACACACTGGAACTTTTATTAGTCTCTTTTTAATGTTGTTATATTTATGAATTTTAAAATCTTTTTGGTCTTTTTACTTACTACCTGTGTGGGATTAATAAAAGACTTTTTTATCTTATCTAATCAGGAAAACGTCCTGGTTATCCTCATTGCAGAAAAGGTGTTGATTTTGTCTAATAGGCCTCAATGTGCAAGAGAGACCTGAAGAAAAATCTCGCAGGTGTATATAAACTTTATTTTTAGGGTTTATGTTCACGAATAGTGATCATAGAAGAGGGAGTGATGCAATTTTCTTTGCATCTATCAAATCTATTAACTTCCGCATAATCTTGGACAATCTGGATTTCAATATAACAAATTATGCTGTAGATCATAAATTCAATTAGAAATTAAACACATGATATATTATAAAACCAGAACAGCAAACTGACTTAAAAAGGAATTCTTCTCAAGGGACCAAAGAAGATTTTTATTTTTACAAAAACACACAAAATTTGAAAAGCAACAAAAATGTTTTCTGCTGCAAAGAAGGGTTTTGTGTCTATCTACAGGTTGCATGTAAAAAAAAAAAAAAAAAATTAGAAGGACCTTTCACTAATGGGTGGATATAAAAAGGGAATATACAGTCTTACCACCTTCCTGCAACTTGACCTCTTCTTCCCAAGATTCCCCAGTACGGGGACCAGCATGAGATATGTGCAGTACACTCTTAGAAAAAACGTGCTGCTTTTAACCATACAGAGTTCTTTGCCTTGACCTCATTCATATTATTAGGGTTTAAGTTGAACCTTTTCATTGGGCTCTGACAGGAACCTATCACAGTGTTACACCCAGATCCCACAATGTATACCCTGTCTGTTCAAAATAGTATATATTGAAACGCTTTCAACTTCATTGAAATCTTTTTTTAATTAAAAAATCTGTCCACAATGACAGATAAGGCAGGCATTTTCTCTCAGGAGAGGTCATATTGGTGTTGTGGAATCAGCAATGTTACAGACAGACAAGCCAGGTACCTCAGGCTGTCCTCATCAGGAGGGTGAATATAATCTCCAGCTCTGGCAACATAGAAAGTTCTTTTGTAGTGGTCAACTTTTATCCAAAGCCTATGACTCATCTGCAAGAAAATCCACGAAAAAAACATGTGTTAACAGTAAGATAATCTGCCTCCACATGAAAAGCCTTAGCTCGCCATGCTGGGTAAAATCAGGTCGTAGATTTAACTCACCTTGATTATCACATTAACCCAGTTTCAAATCCGAATTCCTATACAGGTGGTCACATAAGTGGATAGAAATCACCACTAACTTGTTACACCTGTTCTGTTTAAGAAGCTCTAATCCATATGGAAAACCAACACTCAGCTCCCACAGGGCAACTAACCAGACAGCCAGATCCGAAGCTCCACATGCCAAAGATCATATCAAAATAGATCCCAGAGCAAAAATGCCCCTCAACCTAATCCCATACAAAATTCATTTTACGTGGTGGAGGTCTAATAAAACCTAAAGACATTAATATCTGCTGCCGATGATAGTCTACCACATTCAGGCAAGCAAAAGGTGCATCCACGTTTCAGGATAGCTGCTGCTTTTTCTTAACCATTATCATGGCAGCCAATCAGCATCCACGGTGTAGAACCCATGGTAACACTCATACTTTCTACCTCGCCGTTCATAAAAATGAGGCTTGACGTGACAGACCTCCTAGAAAGCGTCTGTGACTAAGCTGCGTGCTGACTGGTGGAAGCAAACTCAGCAAAGCGAGCTTCATTGTGCCTTCCTGTGTCGCTGCGGCTGCTGATTGGCTGTCTTGTTAAAACAGTGCTAGAAGTCAGTCTGATGCTCTTCAACCAGCACAGGTCCGTCATGGAGCACTGTTTTACAAAACGGTGCAATGCAATTAAAGTCTGTGTCATTTAACCAGTAGAATAAAATGACGAGATCATGCCAGACACATGCATTAAAATACTTTTAAGAACATGAATATTTGACCATGATGATCTCCTATCACCCAGACTTTCACCAGGCCGTGAAGAACTTTTTACTTAGACTACATTATATATACATGATGCACCCTTTATTATTATTAAATAGGGAAATATTTGCACTTATTCTGGTGTGAAAGGGTCGTAGCAATGAAACAGACTTTACAGTGAACATAACAGTTTCGTGATTTGCACCTTCTTGTAATGGATCTAATTGATTTATTTTTGTGTTTGTTATCACTTTAGGTATTTATCTCTTATAACAGATTAATCTGTGATCATTTTTTAATTGTTATTATGAAATTGACTGATCCTCCTGACTAAAGTGCATGTTTTTACTGAACTAACCTCATCCCCTCGTTTTTATTAACTCCCACCATTTTCTCCACCTACCCCACCCTCCTACTTTCCTTTTAGCTACAAGTCTTTCCTGCCCAGATGTATGCGAAGCCGCATCCAGGAGTACAACCTGCTGACTCGGAAGAGAATCCGTTATCGCTTCAGGAGATTCATCCGGCAGTTCAGTGAATGCAAGGCAACTGTTTGCAACCTCAAGCTGAAATACCTGATGAGTCTGGAGATGTTGCTGCCCTCTCTCTACTCTGAGCGCTTCCAGGTCGTTGATCTCTCCTCACAAGAGATTAGCATCGTCGTGATGGGCAACAAGGGAATCCAGTGGTCTAAAGGGAAAGCAGAGGAAGGAGCAGAGGAGGTGAGAACCAGGAGAAGCGAGGTGCTGATTTAAGATATTTAAGGAGGAAAAAAGAAAAAAGCCAACTACTTTGTTGTACTTGTTTTTTTCTTCAGGAGCTCCAGACGTACTGTGATTTCCCTGAGGTGATCGACATCAGCATCAAACAGGGCAATAAGGAAGGCTCTGTAGAGAGTCGCATAGTTTCCCTCACCAGACAGGACAACCAGATCAGGGTAAAGTACCTAATTCTTCTACTACACTGATATTACCACTAGGGGTGCACCAATCAAACAGTCGGCCGTTCATCAATACATGTGAAACCAATCTTATCCACCAATCATAACTAACTCACAAAAAAAATATTATGAACGTTTTTTAGTAAGAGGCTCAAAACGGGTCTGAAATTCAAAGTCTGCATTGTACAGTACTATGGGTGTTTTTTGTTTTTCAGTAAAAAAAAAAAAAGGTACATAGAAGATGTAAGCTGTCAAGTCAATTCTAAAGAAAAGTTGGTATCAGCAGGTCAGATTTTTTAACGATCGGCCAGAAAACTGCAATCGGTGCACCCTAATTACTACTATTACCACGATTAATGATGATGCTATTCATGCCCTTAAAAGGCAGATTTTTCTAACTTTATTCTTCTAACCTAAAGCTCTGCACTGATCTGCTGATAACTTTAGAGTAAGATTATTAATAAGCTCATTTGGGTTTTTAGGTGCTTTAATTAGGTCTGGTTTTGCTCAGGGGTCTGCAGTGTTGACATGTGAAAGAGCCATTTTAACTACCTGTCCCACCACATAAATAAAGTTAAAAGCTGCAAAACCTGTTTGACTATTAAAACTTGAATAAACAAACTCTTAATAATTGCATTTCATGTGTCATCATGTCAAAAGAAAATATCAAACTTGTGCAGCATCAGACTTCATGTATCTACACAACATCGCTGTCAGCTCATTACAGCTGACGAAGTCTGCAGGAGCTGTCCAAGAAGACATGCTCTGACATTTACTTTATTTATTTTTTGCACATTCTCTGTTTGTGAACAGCTTTCTGCACATATCTACTAAGTTTTCTGCAACAGTAGTTACGTTTGGGGACAGATTTACATCTTTACACCTTTCAACTCTGCTTTATTTGTAAAGAACCACTTCACAACAGCGACATCTAAGGGCGCTTTTCAGACGAATCAGTTTGAGTCACTTCATTGCGATCTAATCAGTAGATATGCAAACCATTTCATAAAAAAAAATTGCCTAGCTAAGGAAATCAAACTGTATGATTACATTGATGTGGTATTAAAATCAAAGACATAATGATTTATTTTTGTGCTTCTTTTCGGACCTTTCTATCCATTCTCATGCCTTTTGCACCACAAGGAGCTGGAGTTTCACTCGCTCTCAGAGGCCCTCTCATTTGTATCTCTGGTCGACGGATATTACAGACTGGTTGCAGATGCCCATCATTACCTGTGCAAAGAGGTGGCCTCGCCAAGACTTCTGGAGTGCATTCAGAGCTTCTGCCATGGCCCTGTTTCGTGAGTATGACACTCACACACAGACAGCACATGTCTGGGGTTGTACAACCTACATGCACAACCACAGACCATTCATACTAACAAAAGCACATTCTCTCTATTATAACAGGATGGATTTGACGATCAGTAAGCTGCGCCGCTCCGGTAACTACCAGGGCCTGTACATCCTTCGCTGCAGCCCCAGGGATTATGACAAATACTTCATGTCTTTTGTAGTTGGGGTAAGAGCAGTTCTTTGGGAAATGATGCATTCTCCCATGTGGCGAAAATATGTGACAATAAGTTGCTATGGTTTGTTTTTCCCATATACACCCTGCAAACAAGATAATGTCAGCCATTCAAGACTAATGTGAAAAACATGTATGAAAAGGAGGAAGGAAGGCGTTTAGAGTTGCATTAAGTTGTGCCTCAGTGTTTTAAAACTGTGGCTCTATGTACCAATGAACAAAAAAGGTATTTTTTCATTTATTTCCCATAATTTAGGCCGTTTAAAAAAAAAAAAAAAAAAGAGAATCTCCATATTTTCAACCACAAGAGGGAGTAGTAAGATTTGATATCTGGACAGCACTAAATCATAACCAAGGCAGGCTACATGTTTCTTGTATGTTTTATCTAACTTTAGCAACAGTGCTGATCACAGTGTTGTTTGTGTGTGTCTCACCTTCAGTATGAAGCCATGGTGGACTATAAGCACTGTCAGATTGTGAAGACAGAATCAGGAGAGTATATCCTGAGTGGTGCCAAGAGGAGCTTTGGTTCACTCAAGGAGCTTATGCATTGCTACCAGAAGGAGGCACTCCGCACCGATGGGTACACATTCCAGCTAACCAGGTGTTGCCCACCTTGCCCGAAAGGTCAGAGTTCAAGTTCACATAATGTCACGTCAAGCAGTGAAGAGTTTGTAACATGATTGAACCCGTGATCTTGGAATTATTACTTTTGATAGTAGTTATCTGCAAGGACAATATGAATAGTCAACCATATATTTTAGTTATTATACAGTATGAATGAGCTCTCATTTTCACCTGGATTTAGTGTCAAATTTAAGGCAGAATTGTTCATGTTGCTCGAAATGTCAGTCAATGATTCATGTACTGGAATACCGACATTAAAAATTCATACGGTGTTAAAGTCAAAGAAGATTTTTTTTTTTAATCAAATAGAAACATCATGAACCTAAGAGATGCATTCTGTGAGACTTTTTAATGTTTTTATTGCTATTTCCCTTAGGTTAGGTTTACATCTTTCTGGTGCCTTTTAGATGCAGCCTCTATTTTCATGCTTATGCTGCAGTTTATTTATGTAATATTATGACTTATTATCTAAGCACTGCCTGTCTGTATCTCTCTTTAGACAAATCCAACCTGTTGGTGTGCAGAAATAATCAAGCAGCAGAGGTACCACTGTCTCCCTCGCTCCACAAACACATCAGCCAGATGGTTTTCCACAAGATACGCAAGGAGGACCTGATCTTCGTAAGACAAACTCTTTAGATATCTCTCTTTAGTTTTTTTCCTTTCGAAGCACAAACATGCATTTATGTGGGATCTATTTTGTGGCCGTGCTTTCGATGAGGTGGGAAACGTGTTGTTGTCTGTTTATTCTGGATGTTTGATTTTTTTTTAGATCTAGAGTTTCAAGAGAATAATTATAGTCATAATCTAATTGTGTCAGTGCTGTAATTTTACAGCAAAATAAATCGATGGGGCAGCTGGTGGAGTCATATAAAGTTGGCAGTTTGAATCCCACTCCCCCAGTTAATCAGGCGTTGGGTCTTTGGGGAAGATTAATAAGTGTGCTACTGTCATGCATTAGACGCTTTCATCCAAAGCAATTTACATTTGAGAGAACAAAACAAGCAAGAAATCAAAGAGTAGGATTCGGCATGAACAAACCGACTGCTGGACATCGATGTAGTTATGTCAAGTGCTAATTAAATTTTTTTTGTGTGTGTGATTGTGTATGTGTGTACACAACAAATCCCTTGTAGATATACATTTTACAAATTTGTAAAAATTTTACAACATCTGGGACTGGCTCATTTTCATGTCAGCATGTTCAAGTACTGCAACGCAATATCTGCAGAGGTCCGTAAGCACCGTGAGGATCATGTTCTGTGATTTCTCTAGTGGTTTCAGTACCATACAACCAGGACATCTGAGGAATACAGGAGTGTGCCACCAGATGACTGGCTCCAGGACTTCCTGTCCAACAGTCACAGTCTCTGATAATGATCATTACTCCACTGTCTTTTGTTTATATATATGTATATATAAATGAGTGCATATTTTTATTTATTTATTTATTTTCCATTTTGGTTCTGTATATACAAAAAATAGCTGTCTGCAACACAAACTTATCTCATACGAGGAATTAATTAAAGTCTTTATTATCTTATCTGATCTTATTTAAAGTGTTATATAATAGGTCTGATCGGAACACTGCCCAATTTTATTTAGGACTCTAAAACTCCAGGTTTTTTTGTATTTCATTGTTGCTCAGTAGTTTAAAATAAGAAAAATGCACCCGCCTTCATTCTGTTAATGACAACAATAAAACTCTTTCAGAATGAAAGTCTGGGCCAAGGAACATTTACCAAGATCTTCCGCGGTGTGAGGAAGGAGCTCGGAGATTATGGAGAGATGCATCAGATCGACGTTGTCATCAAGATTCTAGACAAGGCTCATCGCAATTACTCTGAGGTTCGCCCACTGACTGAATGACACAGAGAGAAAGTGGACTGGAAAAAAAAAGACAAGATAAATCATATGAACATGTAATTAGGCTGATGGACTCAAATTAAAATTCTCTCTTTTTTTTGTCATTTTCTTCCACACAGTCATTCTTTGAGGCAGCCAGCATGATGAGCCAGCTCTCCCATAAGCACTTGCTCCTTAACTATGGCGTGTGTGTCTGCGGAGATGAGAGTAAGTAGGCGGCGCCAGCTACGGTTGCCAAAAAAGAAAAACCAGACTGTGAGCGGACATAAGCTTTCTGACCTGCTGACCCTGTCCCACTGTGACTAGATTAAAATCTGTGGATTAACCAGTTACCGAAGGCCAGTGCAGTCTTTGTCCTTATTTTACCTACAACTGCACACATCCATTGATTTAAAGCAACAATGGGCAAAAAATATAAAAAACAAATATGATAGATATTTTTACTCTGACACAGTATTATCCAGTGGACCTCATACAAAGACGTGTGCGTTATCTTATTCTGTTAAAAATACTTCAGCTTTCAAGATGAATCTTTACAAGGAGAAAACTTTTGAGGGTTTCAAACTTTTCTAATATTGAGCATTAGATGCTGTATTCGTACTCTATAAACTAAAGTAAGATAAGTGTGTATGGACAGCATGCACTGTGTTGGACCGCCTACCACCAAAAGAAATCTGAGGACCCAAGGATAAGCTGTGTAAAGTGTTTTGTTAGTGAAAAGTGGAAAAAAAGACAAAGATTTATGTAAGATATTGTCTGTTTTTCATTCCTGTCTCAGACATGATGGTCCAGGAATATGGTAAATTCGGGTCTCTGGACATCTACCTGAAGAAGAAGAAATCCTTTGTTAACATCACCTGGAAGTTAGAGGTGGCCAAGCAGCTGGCCTGGGCCATGCATTACCTGGTGAGAGGTCTTAGCCTTTAGGTTGTAAATTTCACACAATTTCAAACATGGTGTTTATCTCACAAGGTTGAAGCTACTTTTAGTGTGAGACAGTTCCTTTGCACGGTTTAAACATATATAATCTGTTTTATCGTCATACAGGAAGATAAAAACCTCATTCATGGAAATGTTTGCGCCAAGAACATCCTCCTGATTAGAGAGGAGGATCGGAAGACAGGCAGTCTGCCTTTCATCAAGCTCGGTGACCCTGGTATCAGCATCACTGTGCTGCCCAGGGAAGGTGAGAAACACAGCTTCACAACTGTGGCATGCAATGATAAAACTCACTTTATGACTTATTTTACCCTGGTGTGTTTCACCTCCACTTTCCTTCTCTCGCTTCCATTTCTGCTTCTATTCTAACTCTTTTCCTGTTTCTGCCCTCTAGTTCTTGTGGAGCGGATCCCGTGGGTCTCCCCCGAGTGCATAGAGAACCCCCGAAATCTGAGTCTTGCCACAGATAAGTGGGGCTTTGGGACCACTCTCTGGGAGATTTGCAGCGGGGGAGACAAACCGCTCAGCACCTTGGACTCCTCAAAGGTCACAGAAAACACTGAATATTAAACTAATAAACTGCTGTATTAAACTAAAACAGCATGAAAGACTGAAATCCCAAAGGGTTCACATTCTTGCAAATAAATATTGGTCTGGTTTTGCTAGAAAAAAGGCACAAATTTACATCTTAAAGTGTAATTTGATGCATTGTGTTGAAAAATCAGAAGCACAAGAGGTTATTGGCCTAATATCTATTGACTTAATGTAGCATTTTGTTATTTTACAACCAAAGTTAAAAACAGTTTTGTTCTTTAATTGTGCAGAAGAACCTCTTCTATGAGGACCGACACCAGCTGCCGGCTCCCAAGTGGACAGAGCTAGCCAATCTGATAAACAGCTGCATGGATTATGAGCCTTCACACCGACCCTCCTTCAGAGCCGTTATCAGAGATCTCAACAGTCTTTTCACTCCAGGTAGAAACACAAAGACAACTGTGCATACTATCAGTCACCAGTTTACGCAAATATATGATACACCTGCTGAGTATTTTAGCTCATCTTTTGCACAATGTGACGTTGCAGACTATGAGCTGCTGGTGGAGAGCGACATGGTGCCCAACAGGACGCGAGGCTTTGGCTTCCCTTGGACTGCAGAGAGCCAAGAGCCGGCCTATTTTGAGGAGCGGCACCTTATCTTCCTCAAACAGTTGGGAAAAGTAAGATGGACACAGGCGAACCTTCGATCTGTCGAGCCTTTAAACACAAGATTCTCACATAAAATCCTTCCAATAACTTATTCCCCTCTTAAACTGATGATATGTAAATATTTGTTAAAGCATTATGAAGACATTTTCTTGGTAAGATAGCAAAGTAAAATGACTCAAGAATTCTTCAGACGTCCCCGCCTTTGTGTTAATGGGATTAATGGCTGATGGAAATCCACTTTTACATAAATTATGATGAACGGTGATAGATATTATATTTCCTTTACTAATCATCAGTTTCCAGTGACACAGCAGATATTCTCATAATATTTAGTTTACAGTTAGCACTGTTGGACATGAAATTAAATTATGCCTGAAGAACCCATCAATTCCATTCAAGTTTATGGAAAATAACCTTTATGAGTGTTTATGGTAGGTACTAACAAAAAAAAAAAAAAAACAGAAGAAAGAAAACGAAGTTTACTCAAAGCCCACTTGTCTGTTTTTCCAAATGTTCCCCCCCTTCAGGGAAACTTTGGCAGTGTGGAGATGTGCAGGTACGACCCCCTGCAGGACAGCACAGGGGAGGTGGTGGCTGTGAAGAAACTGCAGCATAGCACGGCCGAGCACCTACGGGACTTTGAACGGGAAATTGAGATCCTCAAATCCCTTCATCATGAAAACATTGTGAAATATAAAGGAGTTTGCTACAGTGCAGGTATGAACAATCAAGATTTGGATTCTTTATCTTGACTTGACTTGAGGTACATTAAACTTAACTTTCTGTACTCTCAGTGTACAGTGACTACTGAGGATTCATGATAGTTTGCCAGCACACTGATTCTTGGACTGTTGTATATTAGAATTTATTTTCTATTTTACTGCATGGCATACTCTTCTTAAAGTGTCCTTAGGTAAAACACCAAACCATAAGTTATGTTAGAAAAAACAGAACATTTATGGATTCTTCTGAGATATATTGAAATACTGTTTTTCTCTTTTATCTAAACACAGTACTCAAGTTGTGTGAGTCTTATGTTAATTTATTGTCATTAGAATAATTAAGTGTTAAGGTGTCTTCTCTTAATACTTGGCTGAAGCAACTTTGGCAACAACAATCCTACAACCTTCACTTCCCTTTTAAGTTTCTTGCATTCAGATTTTGTTCAGGTTAACCAGACTGGATGTAGAGTCAGTGCACCACACTCGGTCTCAGTAGTGGCTCGAATTTGAAGTTTTTCCTGAAGCCACACAAGTGTTTCCTGGTTCGTTTCAGGTTGTTGTCTTGAAATGTATTTTTGGACATGTGGTCAAATAGATCAGAGGATCTTTCTTCTTGTAGTCTGTATTTAGTCAAATTCCAAGCAGGCACACACTTGCCGTTTTAAATCAAATTACATTAATTTATAAAGATTATTCAAAGCTATCTGTTTACCCAAGTGCTGTAAAAAATATTGATTACAATAGTTGTGAGCACTTGGCAGCTGGTTTTCTTAATCTCACTTATTATTTGGCAACAAGATGGATGAAACTCCATTTCTGGAGTTTAACTCCCCAAGATATATTCTAGTGCCCTTCACCAGATCTGTGTCATAACACAGTCATGTCTGTACAGACATTCGACCTGCTGATCGGTGTTTTCCTTATTAAACTATCAGCTTTAGGACCTTATAGACAGATGCCCACCCTCTTAATTATATCCAGTTCCTTTGTTCAGATAGGCCCAGGTTTATTTACAGTCAGTTTAGGAAAGAATCGTGATTGATGATAAAACTGCACCAGATTTATCTGAAACCACTGTTATAGATTATTAATTTGGTAACTGTGTCCTCTGAACATCGGCAAAAAGACACGAGTAAACATTTTGGGATCATCAGCTGCCTGCTGTTACAGACATATCCTTATTCAGATGTGATGTGGAGAACATTTATGGCATTATGCATGAATATTTTTCTTTGTTTTTCACCTTAGTGCTGTTTTTTTCACTCAATCACTCATTCATGCATACATTTCCCTTTATACTACAACAATATTATTAACTTTAGGCATCAATTCAGTAATAATTTTATAATAAAACGTCATTTTTTTTTTATCTGGGATTTTAAGGTATTTCTCAATTCATAATTCACAATTAGTTGTGGTTGAATCCTGGTTAGCACCATCAGATTGAGCGTTAGCTTTGATCCTTTCAGTTAAGATATGACAAGTGAACAGATAGCAGCTGGTCATATATATTGTCTTTTTCAGTGTATCTCTAATACCTTATATGTCTTTTATTAGAGATACATGCACCCATGTAGTATGATGTACCCAAACCTGAACTTGTTTTTTCCTACACTCTGCTGTGCTTTTTACGTGTGCTGCCTTCTGGGTTAAATTGCACCGTTTGACCATTTTCTGCCTGCAGGACGAAGAAACCTCCGGCTGATCATGGAGTATCTCCCCTTCGGCAGCTTGAGAGACTATCTCATCAAACACAAGGACCACTTTGACTCTAAGAAACTGCTGCACTATGCATCGCAGATTTGCAAGGTAACACTCTGGAACATGTTGCATACACAGCCTTTTACATTTATACCGTACGTACAGGTGAAGCAGTTCCACACACTTCCTGAAATTGTCTTTTGATCTTCTTATAGGGTATGGACTACCTTGGTGCAAAACGTTACATTCACAGAGACTTGGCCACGAGGAACATTCTGGTGGAAAGCGAGATGAGGGTCAAGATCGGTGATTTTGGCCTGACCAAGATGCTGCCGCAGGACAAGGACTATTATACTGTTCGCGAACCTGGAGAGAGCCCCATCTTTTGGTGAGGATCATTTTTGTTCCTTAAAGATAAATTATGAACAAAACAGCTGTCAAATAGGTGTCCACTGTAGTGGATGCTATGCATGAAAGGGATCTTCTTTTTTTTTTCAAATATTTGGGTCTTGAGCCAGGTTATTGTGTGTGAATGATTCGTAGATAAAAATATTTTCTGCTCAAGACAACAAGTACAGGAGGTTTAATTTTAAAAAGTGAGGGACAGGGCTGAGGCGCTGCATACATCCATGCGTTTCGTGGCGTTTTCCAGGTACGCTCCCGAGTCTCTGGCAGAGAGCAAGTTCTCTGTGGCATCAGATGTCTGGAGTTTTGGTGTCGTCCTTTACGAACTCTTCACATACAGCGACAAGAACTGCAGCCCACCAGCGGTACGGCACCTCTTGTTTTTCTGGCTACAATATGTTGGAAAATGCATTCTGTAAGGCTGAAGTTGTCTCTGCTGCAGGTGTTCATGGAGAAGATGGGAAATGAGAAGCAGGGCCAGATGATCGTCTACCATCTGATCGACCTGCTGAAACAAGGCTATAGGTTGCCTGCTCCTAACAGTTGTCCAACAGAGGTCAGCAACTCTTATTTCACCCCAAAGGCTGCAAATTTAGTTTCCCCCTATTATTATGGCTCAAATCTATGACCTGTTTCATTTGCTGTAATATTCATCCTCTTGCTTCCTCAGATTCACAAGATCATGACAGAGTGCTGGGGCAGTGACCCGAGACTGCGGCCGACATTTAAGACCCTGATCCAGCGTGTGGAGGCAATCCGAGACAGCAAGGATGCATGAGTGCCACCGATTCCTGAACCTTTGACTCATTGGTGTTGTGACTTTCGTCACAGACTGGCGAGTTACCTGGTTTTACCTCAGGGGTATTCAGAGAGATATTCACCCTGGAAGGAGTTTGCCTGCTTATATCTATGGCCATCAGAAGCAAACAATGTGATCATTGAGTACACTACAGCCAATTCCAAAACCAAACAAAAGAATGTCCTCTAATGACTCTTTACATGGTCCACATTTCGTTGTGCCAGCAGCTACTGTGTACTTTTTACTGTTGAGAAATGAAATCTATTTTTATAAGACAAGAAGCCATGGGATGCTGAGCGTCAGCTGTTTGCACTTGAGAAGGTGGTCGCCACTTTGCCATATGGGCCTGAACTTAACCTCTAGGCTCTGCTTGGGTTAATAACAGGAACTGGGCAGGTTTCCTCCTGCTGACCATCACATGTTGGTTTGTTTATGACTGATAAACAAAATGCTTTGCACTTCTGTTATGATGATGAAGATTTCTACTGGTCGCAGTTCTGCGATTGTAAAGGACTCAAGCATGTGCACACTGAGGATGACTCTGAATGATTTCCTTTTTTATGCATTTACATCCTTTTATCAGGGCTTAATGTATTCCAGCCCTGTGCCAGATCTCCGCCATGCCAGCAGTCTTTTTTTGGGGCAAAAAACAAGGAAAGAGAGACCGAATTGCATTACTTAATGTTTGCGCTAATGTGAATCATTATCACAATAAAGTCACCACCCATGGTGTGAGAGGAACGCAGCGTCACTCTCAGTTAAGCCAATCAGAAGTTGAGAATGTGAAGTTGAGAGATCCAGCTGCAGTTCCAGCTTCTGATATGTGAGATGCAAAAAGGGTGATTCTACTGTTTTTTGGGAGGACCTTGACCTCATGAGACCAGCTCCTGCTAAAATAATAATGTCAAGACCCAGAATGTTCAAATCTACATTGAATTACTCTACAGTGCATGAAGATTTGTAGACAATTCAGTTTATTTGTGAAACCTTTTACTCTTTTTGTGAAGTTTTATGGGATTTTTTGGCATCTAGTGCACATTAGACCAGATCCTGCTGAAAAACTGAATTATTCCACAGAGCTTGTATACTTCTAACTCATGACACCTTAATTATATTTGTGAAAATGCAAAAATACCCATTTATCTAAGAAAACGAGACATATCAGAAAAACAGCAACGAATGTTCATTAGTTTCTCATGAGAACTTAAGAGTTGCCTGCAGACGTGTTTTTATTGTGTTACCATAATGATGTTTTTGTAATGAACAAATTTGTGTTTTATTCTGATGATTTTCAGGGTTCCAGTTTTTGGGAGAAAAGTATAAAACGAAAAGGTGCTTTTGTCTTGCTACAAGCAAGAATTTTATTTAAAGGCTTACTTGATTTACGTTTGTGTCATCTAAGGATGTTGCGTTTTTCAACATGCATATGTGCGTTACAGTATTGACCACCCATGTATCTGTGCTCCCATTACTTTTGTGCTCGGGGGTAGTTAATGCTTAAGAGAGCCAGATGTTAACGACTGAAGGAAAGTTCCCGATTAGTGTGACAAAGCTCAGTCATTCATACATTGAATACTCAGACATAACTTTTTAGTTGAAATTTTTGTAAAGTTTGATTTTCTGTAAACATATACCAACATGATGTCACTTATCTATAGCAATGTGACACATTAGAGAGAAAAGTTCATCTATATTCTCACTCGCGATTATACTGGATCCATTACAATTAGTTTAAGTGCCTTTTCTGTGTTGGTGCTTGTCTTTAAGGAAAATGATGCCAATGCTACTGAGCCTAAGGTGGAATGTGAAAAAAGGACATGCTCAAAACTTGGTTCATATCTGGATAAATGCTTAAAAAAAATCTGAAATGTTTCTTTGTTTTTTTCTTCCATTTTGATAGATGTGTGTTTTCGTGTAGCCTCAAATATGATCATTTGTAATTATTTCATGTCCAGAGAGCAATATGTGTGTAAATAGATATAAATATTACAAGACGGATGTAAGAATAACAATAAAAAAAATGTTTAAAAACTTGCTCTTGGCATTTTACAGTGAAACAATAACCCTGCTGTGAAATTATTCAAACATTGAGACAATAAAAATGGCTCATGGTGCACTATTCAAAGGTCAGGATGTTTGTTTTAGATGCTGTGTTGCACACCTTGGGGGCATTGATAGAAAATGAAGGAGTTGCTGCACCGAGGTCATCTGCCTGAATTATATTAACGTTGAATAATTGTTGTGTTGGTACGTCTGAATCTGTGCAGGCCGAAGCGTAGACGCTGCTCGTTTCTGGAAACAGTATGACACGGCTCAATATTTCATAGTAACGCATTATTGAAAATTTATTCCAGTATACAGGGGGTGTGACTTACAGAACATACAGAACAGGATATTAGCTAAACAAATAATCAGAGAAGTGAGATGAATGAAGAAGACAGCATGACAGAAGGGATGAAGCTGAACTGATGCGATGAGTGCATTAAGACAAACAGTAACAGCCTATTGGAGCATATTTTACAGCAGATGTAATCTAACCATCCTCCTAGTTGAAGATCTACCTCTACTCATGAATTTACACTTCCCATTACATCGCCTCCTCTCCCTCCCCCACCCTGCTTCAACACAAGCGTCCGATGTCGTTCTTGGTGCAGCCCTGGTTGCAGCACATCCCCGCCACTCCCAGAGAAAAGTTCCTTTTCTTCTTGCTCGGGACGGGCCGCTCGGTCCCGTCTCGGTTCTCTGCCTGCTCACCTAAATCTGTAATCTCCCTGGTGAGGGCTGGGACCCTCAGAGACGGCTGCTGCCTGTCGCTCGTGGTTCTGTAAAGGCTCAGGAGGTCTGCCAGGGAGTACGAGGAGGCAGCAGGGAGAAGAGAGTTGTCTGTAAGCTCTGAGCCGTGTTTCCAGGTCTGCTGGTTGTCTTCTGCTGTAACATCACTGAGAGAATTCCACTGGAAGGGGTCTGGAGATCAAAAGAGACCATGATCAACATGTAACAAAGATTATTGCAGATCTAAAAAGGTTTTAAGACGTCTTTACAGGAAATAATTAACCGGGTGGGGAACAGTTTTTAATGTTTATCCTGTTGAATTAAAATGTGCCAGACATTCATTCCTTTTAATTTTTTTGCATTTATCCAAAATACTGTGCACACATAACAGGAGAGTGAGAGCGTAAACTCACCTAAGTCCCCATCTATGGATCGTTTCCACCGGGAGCCGCCGCAGGTGAAAATGACAGCTCTGATAAACTCTCTCCCGCACAGTTTCACCCCATAGTCCCTGGGTACGATCAGTCTGCTCATCAGATCAGCCCTCACACAGCTGCATATGCCTCCGACGCACACCACAGCCACGGCAAGACTCACTCTCCACAGCATTTTTTTTTTCCCCTCTCAGGCTGCAGCCAACTAAAGAAGGCGGATGATTTGCACTACACAGGTGGGTCAGCGGAGTTTAAACCCAGGTCTGGTCAGCGCTGCAGATCCTTGCTCCTGGGTTTTGTTGGGAGAGTTTAATCAAAGCAGCTTTAAATGACAAAAACAAAAAAAGCTTCAATTTGTCAGCTTCGTGTTGTTCTGGTTCTCTGTTCGCCAGTGGACACAACCTTTTATAGTCACTAGTTCACTCATCAACCTGTGCGTTTCAGTCCCCCCTCCTTCCCTGATACACACACGCATACAGGAACAACCGCACACTCACGTCATTTAATTGATAGCAGTGACGTACTTTGAGATTTTCTCTTTTTTTCCCTGATATTAATATTGTTGAGTATGAGTATGCACACGTCATACACAGATAATGTCAGCCCGGTAATACAAATGATCTGCATCCAGCCACATGAAGCCATGTCTTAAGTCTTTCCTAACAGAAATTAAACAAAATTAACTACACTTTTATTGCGGTTTTGTGTTTGAAACATCTTGTCACAAAGTTCTGTTTGGCAGGATGTTTTTATTGGCTTTACAAAACTTACAATGAATGAAACATGAATGAATCAACAGTAAAAACAGAGTTCATTCTAATATTTTACACCCATTGAATATGACTGCTTTGATTTTTTTAAATACTGTAAATGTAAATGCACAAAAAGCTAAGGTGTGATGTGCAATAAATTAAAAAAATATTTTCATTATATGATCATATGTATGTATTACATTGGAAATATTAGTTTTTATCTGTCAGAAAAAAAAGCAAGCAGAATTGACAATTTTCCCTCAAGAGATGTTTTTGATAACCTATTAAAGTATACATGAGAAAGCTCAGCACATCATAGTACAGAAAGCTGAAAGGGAAGGAATTGTTGGGAGTTGCAAGGCACTGCACAAATCAATAATAATGGCATTATGGATGTATTGATGCTTTATAAGTTATTTAGATTGACCAAAACCTTTCAGTCCACTAGTTGTTTAACATAATTAAGCAAAACTTTAATCATGAGCATAATTACAGCAGCAGTGTAAGTGTATCACTAACTAACTCACCTACTTAGAATGGGACAATTTATCAGTCAATAATTTTTTTTTTTAAAACAACAACTAAACACAACCTAATGCACCTTGGTAAAAAAAACAAACAAAAACAAAGCAAAAACAGTGACACAATTATCTTGAGGACAACTGCGACTATAATTCAAAGTCCGTGATGAAGGATTAGTGCAAACCACGGACTCCGACCAGTTTTTAAAGAACCCTGGCAGATAGTTTTTGACAGTTAAAATAAAGCAAAAGCAGCACAGATGAACGCACCAACGAGATGTCTGTGATTCTGACTCAGGTCACAACCGATGCATCACTTCTCAAAGATGGAGACGAGGCCGCTTTTAGCACGGCGGGCCTTCTCTATGCTTTCAAAGGTTGGCATCCCCTGAGGTAAGTCCAGACGGTCGCGCTCAGATGCCATGATGCTCTCGGCCTCTCCTACAGGTGTAATGAAACACAAACAATGTTGTGCTGAAACAACCTGTTGTCTGGGGAACCTGTACAAGTGCAACATGTCGATTTTTTTTCACAAATCAGCAGGCAGAGCTATCAGCGAGAAATTAAGCGTTAATCACTGCTTTCTGCCTCTGCAGGTCTACGCTAATGAATAAATTGGTGTCTGGAAGAATGGTTTAATATTATTTACAAGCTTTCATTACTGGTGTTTAAACCAGTGCTTTAATTCTATATTTATTTACTCTAATTACAACAGGACTATTCTAAATAACTTCTTTATATTGGGTTGTCTAAAATGAGATTCCTGGTTCTATTCAACAAAATCATCCAAGAAAGGTGCTGTTTGGGAAAGGTCTTGCTGCTAAATGTTGATTACTTAATTATCCATAATTGTAGGTGAAGGTCAAATCAGCAAAAAAGATTTTCATTTGAACAAAGACCACATGAAAGATTACGATATAAATATACTACAATATTTAAATAAAAATGACTGAATAAATCCACTGTGCTGAATGAATAAATGTTTATGGACCCTTTACACATGTCTATGTACGTAAACTGTGAAGGAAAAAACTGCACTTTGTTGGTGTTAAACAGGGATAAGCTACTCTTTATATGCTGTTTCTCTGCTCATAGTTAAAACAGCCTCACCTCTCATACGATAAATTAGCGTCCCATAGGCACTGTCCATCTGGAAGGCTAATACAAATCCAAGAGGCAAAATCGGAGCCAGCAGGGCAGGTTTCTTTCTTTTAATGGCTCTGGAGAAAAAATATAGATAAAAAACAGCAAATACTTTTAGATTTATAAATATTCATGTGTTTTTTTTTAAGTAAACATTCAAAAAAGTGCATTACTTTTGTTTAAATTGAGTTACAAACATGGTTAATGTGAATGTGACTGAAAACATTACTACAGTAAACTGTTTTACTGTAAAAGAGGGATATTTTTACCAAAAAACATTCCTACAGCAATGACACCTGGTACCTTGAATGTCTTTTGTTATGTTTTAAAATATAGTGGTAAGTTTTAATTCATGTGGTCAGAAAAAAAATGTAAATTTGTTTTACTACTTTCAAGATATAATAATCCCCTCAAATGTGAAAACACATTTATATACTGCTATGTACACATCATGTGGCTCCACCTATCAGTGGCTTGTGCCTTTAAATATGATGGCATGTTAAACCTGATGTGTTAATGTGTGTAACACTTGTTAGAAAATGTCAGACAGAGCAGCACCAGTAAAGGCCACTGGATGACCACGTGTGATTTATCTAATGCCAAAGCTGTGAAGACTCAGCTCAGTGAGGATCACAGCCGACAGCTATCATACACGGGGCAATGCAGGTCCGTCTCTGCTGTGCGTTTTTACCGTTGATGTGGGTGTTTGTGTTACAAGGTCTTTTTCTGATCTCACCCCGCTGTGAGTCCCAACGTGGCCACTGCAAAGAAAGAACCGAAGTATTTTAGAAACTCTCTCGACCAAGCGATCTGCATGGCCATCTGTCTCTCTCTCATCTGGTTCTGCATCATCAGCTGACGCTCCATCTGCACACAGACACAAATGCACAAGAACAGGTCTTTGAAACCAAATATGGAAAATACAGCTGCATTAATATAAAGCTTTATAACATTTTTATTTCTAAAATACTGAAATAATAAGCTGATAGATGAGTTTATATGGGAATAATGCAAATACACTATTTTTAAAGACCAATAAGCAACCAAAATGCAATATGTCTTCTTTTTTATTCATTTAATTTTAATTATAAGGGACCGTGTACAATATCAAACATCAATGTTTATCATATATTGTCTTTATATAATCTATTAGTGAATTCCGCTGTGTTGTACTTTAAAAGAAAGGACAGCGTGTCCAAAAGTTGTGTGGGAAAAGCTGTATTACAGTTATTAACAGAAGCTATTCTGGCAATCTTATAGAACTAGCAGGGCGACAGCAGACAGGCAGGGTCAGACCATTTAGGATCTTATTTAAAAATAGTCAAAAATTTTCAAAATCTTACTAATAATATCCTGGATGCTCATTGATATCAAGACATATTTATGATAAACTTTTATTGTTATTGTAAGAGACACAAATGGATGAGTGTTGACAAATACATTGTTAATTTTCTCTAAGAATGAAAAAAGAGAGGGTGAACTTCTGTTTTTTATTTATTAAGACCAAATGAGCACAGATAATAAAGAAGTGAGGTTGACTGATGTTGACGGGAAGGAGGTCAAAGGGAGGAGAGGAAACCGGTTTAGGTTCAGGAACGCTGCACTCATGCTGATGAACCTCAGTCAGGTGAGTCTTTTGTTTAATGCTTCCCATCTGACACACACACACATCCACATCCACACAAATACACTCATCCTGCATGACAATCACTTCCAATTCTCCCTGCGTGACATTCTCAGTTAAAAAGCCTTTTATTCTCCAAAAGTGAATGTGTCAAAGATGAGCTTTTGTTCCCACTTAACAGGAACTTCAACTCAAAATAATGATGCCAGGGGGTTTAAAAAAAGAAAAGGACCATTCAACTAAGTGGATGACATAAGTGGATGATATAAATTACAACATGTCAAAGAAGCAGCATTTTGATTTAAATTGGAGCCCATATTCACCATTTTATCTGCCAAATATTCAACTTAGCATGTTATATTTGCTTGCAACTAGCTTAATACTTTACACAAGACCCCTGCTTTGTGAGTAAATACTGAGAAACTCAGCTAGAAATGCCAGGCATGATGACTAGGGGGCATTCACACCCAATAGGATGCCTCTGTAGGCCCGATCCAGGAGCGGGGATTTCCCAAAGTTTTCACGCCTTTTTTTGGTCTGTGTTCAAACCAGTTCAAACATTAACCGTTTACTAGGACAATGACCATATCTGATCCCTTAATGGGAAACATAAAAGGATTTCATTATACTCCATGAAATCATAGAACCACATGAAGTTCACAGATCAGCAAGAGCTCCACATATTTCACTGAGATCAGCTTTCAATATAAATTTGAGATGAAACTTTTAGCAATGACCTCTTATTACTGTAGGACTTGTTCTAAGTAAGTAAGTAACCAAGTTTTAAGAACTGTAATGAATATTTCTATGGCTGATGTTGACTCTGTATCGCTTCTTTCTTCTTGTTGTTGCTTTTTGGCTAGAGGCGGGAAAATGTAATTGAAAAATCTAATATCGGGATTATCTAATATCTCCCAAATTTAAAAAATTATTTTTTTTTTTGTTAAAAATTCTACGTTTTCTCAAATAAATGCAAAGAAAATTCTTTTCTTTTTTTTTTTCATTTTCATTTTAGTATTCATTTTATTTATCTTTTTTAACTGTCTTGTCAGGCACTTTAGCAGCAGAATGTTGGTCTGGCTACTGTGTTGTTTTTCCCTAATTGAAATTAAGAAAAAGAAAATCATTCATTCATTCATTTTCTGAACCGCTTAATCCAAGTGGGTCGCGGGTGGGCTGGAGCCGATCGCAGCTATTTGCAGGCGAAAGGCGGGGTACACCCTGACAGGTCGCCAGTCTGTTGCAGGGCCAAATATAGATGGACAGACAACCACTCACACACACACACTCACTCCTAGGGAGAATTTAGAATGTCCAATTAACCTCACATGCATGTCTTTGGACAGTGGGAGGAAGCCGGAGTACCCGGTGAGAACCCACTAATACAAGGGGAGAACATGCAAACTCCACACAGAAAGGCCACTGTTTCAAACCCCCCCTCAGCCCGAACCAGCCGCCCCCTCTGGCTCCGACCAAGTCCGGGGATCGAACCAGCGACCTTCTTGCTGTGAGGCCACGAAAAAAAAATCTAGCAAACATATTCTTTTGTTAATCTTTTTAAATTTTTCTCCACAAAAATCAGCAATATCACGGAAATCACAATTTACAGTGAATCAGTACCCAAACAATTGTAAAAGAATCTAATAAAAGGAGAGCAAATTGGCCCAGCCCTATTTGTCACCTTCTCTCTGATCCACTGGATAATCTGTTGCAGGTAAACCGAGGCCTTCGGCTTTCAAGCAGACCACAGTCGGCTTCTTTGGTCCGTATCAGAGTGCGGTTGGTGTTTACACTGCACCAAACTGATGTGTAGAAACATGATCAATCAGCCCTCTCTCAGGCTGACAGTAGGAATGAGAAATGCTCTGGCAACCAGTTATCAGCTTAATCAGCCACAGGACTGAAACAACAATGGTACGGTCAAATCGAACACCCAGAAAAAGTGATCAGAATAGATCAGATAAAGTTCTGACTGCATATAAATGTAATTCAGCTCTAGCCGATGCAGAACAATCCTGCAGACATTGTGTTAGAACGGATCACACTTCCTCTTTTCTGACACATGACCTGATTTGTTCCCATTTTGTAACCACGAGGAGGAGATCAAGTGGGGTAATGAGCTCACTGATAAACTAAGAAACTAATATACATCAGCTAAAGAAAACATGAAAGCCGTAGGCAGGCGTTCAGCTGTAATCATCAGGCTGATGTGACACTGGGACATAATAAGTGAGTAAAAGCCACTTGCTTTAACAAAGAGCAATCAACCCTTAAATCTTGTTTACTTCACTGAGTACACAGTTAAGCTGATTGTGGAGTGCATGATCAGTCACTCCACAGGGGTGTTGGGTCAAACATCACAGTAAAACACACATCATAGACAACCATGCAAACGTTTAACAAATTTTAAAAAAACCTACTGGTTACATTTTTATTTTTTAATAACGAATCATGAGGGAGACATCCAAATAGTCACGATTATTCTGCAGCATTATATGACAAAAAGAGCACATCCTGCATCCCTTTTCACTGCCAGGATCAGGAGGTGGTCAATCCTACTCTCCTCCCAGTCACTGATAAAAACTATAATACAAGAGAGAATCAGTTTCCTTATCTGAATTAAACAAACAGATGACATCTCTCCTTTTCTCCACTGTAGAATGTTTTTAGCCAAACTTAAATATCTAATCTTTTATCTTTATCCTTTTTCATTTTTATTTTCTCTATTTTGTTTTTTGTTTTTTACCACGGCTCTCTGTAGCACTTTGAGATTCCCTGCAATATAAAGTGAAATACAAATAAAATGTACTATTATTATTATCAGTGACAGAAATGACTGAAAACAAATGTCTACTAGTGAAATAATCAGTAATATTTAAGAGGTAAAATGAGGTAGAATCTATATTTCACACAAAAGCAGTCAGCGTGTGCAGACCTCTGTCAAACCAGGGGGATGGTCACTTGAGAAAACCCCAGGACCGGACCTCCAGGTTGAAAATGATGGTCCATCTTGTCTCTTATTTTTAAAAAAGAATCTGAGCATTACCTGCTGATTGAAGCTCTAATGTCAAAATGATCCCAAGTAGTGAAGAATCCTTAAAAAGAAATCTGGTTAGTATAGGTAATAATTATCTGTATTGAGCAATGGTTAACATGTATCACTGTAGTTTTGAACACTGGAATCCCGTCACATGACCTGAGTGATGTCACCTACGCACTGCAAACTAAAACATCCCACAGGTATGAATTCCTCTTGTGTGTTTGAGGGGTTTCAGAGGAAACTCTACCACCTGTATCAGTTCTGAAACCAACCCAAGGAATCCACTGTCGCAAACAAGCCGCCGCCGACTACGACGCTCACCAGGAAGTGGGAAGTTACACATCTGTTAAAGCCAGCAGGCGTTTCAAGCTTCACATGCACAAATGTACTGGAAATTACTAGAAACATTTCTGTAATCAAATACTTTAGGTCAAATCAGACAAAGCTGAGGATGAAACTAAATTAAAGAGTGAGTCAAGAAAGTACTATGGTTTAGAGAAACTCGTTTTCCAAGAAGAAAAGGGAAGGTGAGGTCCCCTCTTGTGAAGTTATATATTTTTTTCTCATCCACAAAACAGGAAGCAGCCGAGAAATATAGGTTTGATTTAAATAAACCATGTGAAAAAGTAGCAGTGGCACACACAATTTACAGTCTGTACTTTTTACAGATCAGTATCATCCATTTCAATAAAGTTCTCCTATAAGTTTTCCTCATCTCATTCAGTGTTTCCTCCTGATGACTAATCAGCAGCCAGTTACCGGCCACGATGACAAAGCAAAAGTGTGACTTTACCCTGGTGTCACTGACATCATGTTTCTCAGCAAACACCACAAAGAATACTGGAAAGATTGAGACAGGATGAGACGGTGACTGGAAAGAGCTGTGAAGAAAAAGTGAGAGGACAAGGTAAGACGAGTCCACGCTGGAGGTGACAAAGTGAGAGGAAAGCCAAACTCAAACCAAGCGGGAAATCCACTGACATTTATCAAATGTAATCAAAGCCGGATGCCGCTTGGAAAAGGAGACGCATGAATCCCCACAGTCTGCTGTACATGCCAAAGAATAGCCAAGATGCGAACAAAAGCGCGTTTTCTCCATGTGTGCAGTTTTCAGTTTTAGACGTGTGCTGAACCGAGTCGCAGACCAGTCGGAGAACTCGCTTGTGTCCTAAATGCACGCTTCAAAAAACTGGTCAAAAGACATCTGCATGAGGGGTTTGACAGGAAAAACCCTCTGCTTTCAAATAGGTGTCTTCACACTTGTAATTTGGTTTTCTGGTCCGGACCAAAGGACATGTTAAGTCCTGGTTCACTTTGTCTTTCATATCAAACGAGAGGACGCCCAAAGAAATACAGATGAAAGTCAGACCGACTGGAAGACTTCTCTGATGTTGTTCAAACAACCTGCACACTTCCAAGGAAATGCAGGTCTATTAAGTCAATGCCCAAAGCTGATTATATAATTGGAACACAGATCATTTAAGGGTCTATACTTAAATTTGGACAAAACCATCTATTACAGATTCCTAATGTGTTTTAAAATTTCCAACCTGTTGGTCCTTGTGTATTCTCTGGTGAGAGCAGCACATGAGACTCCTAACTTAAAATGTTACTTGTGCATGAGGTGAACAGGAAATGAGGTTTCATATTCAGTAAAGTCAGGAGTGGATATAGAATAACATAAAAATGACCTGTGGGATGCAGTTCCTCCTTAAATAAACGCTGCATGTCCGTTTTCAAATTCAAAGCCAGAGGCCAGAATTTGCCATTTTACCGTTTGAGGCGTCTTCGATTTTGGAAGGGTAAATTTGGTTTTCCTGCAGTTTACTTTTACCCTATGTTTTAGTTACCAGCTGTAAAACAATGCCTTAATAACTAAACCATGATTTAGTTTTAACCAGAAGTAATAAATATTTAGCCAGTCTCTATACAAAACAAACACAATCTCTGGACCTGTAAAAATAAAAGGTATTCATTTACTTTTACCTGAAATTTTAATCACTTAATAATGTTTCTGTTCAGTTTCAGCCTTTGTTCAATCATTTCTATTCTACTGTATAGAAAAAATCCTTATGGTAAGTGTTTGACTTTAGCTTCTGCAGTGCTATTAAAATGAATGCATGGATTAGTTTTCGTGATGTATAGAGGGTGAGTACAAAAGTCAATAATAAGCCAAAGAAAACACATTTAATAAAAACCATAGAGAGGTTTTTGCTCGCCGACTTTACACTTTATCACACTTAAGTTCAGAGACTGAATCAAAGGCGCAGCCCTGTTATTAGCAGCCAAGAACCATTCGCCAATTTAAAGTGAAGAAACACAATACTCGTCATTTCAGAGCTGCCAATTGTTATAAAGGCCTGTGTCAAACAATCAGAGCCGGCAAATTTTCGCGCAATGCCACCAATCGATGCCACAATTCAAACAATGAGCCATGACTATGAGTTGAGGCAACAGCCCAGCAAGGATCAATTAGCTATGACGGATGCTACTTGGAAACACTGATGAGAGGTCATTTTGACATCTTAATGCAGTGGGAGGCAACAGCGTAGCATTGAATTGATGATGTAAAATTGCTAGGGCCAGTCTTACTTATTTAATTAGGCGATGTCAGAATACCATCTAAATGCTGCAGACAAAAAAGTAACTAAGGACTCTAACCTTAAATGATCCTGGAATTCATGCAGGCAGGTCATCTGAAATGTCCTACCAATTTGTAATAAAAAGTGATCCTAAATGTGCATCATAACTATGAACCTATCTGTTGTGAGTTAATCCATTGAAACAATGTAGATCAAATCTAATATTTACCAATGAGTCATTTGTCAGGACCCAAATGAGGGCAGTCGGAAACTCAATAACCAAACTTTTACGATCATTTTATTATTATATGGCTGAGGAAGCGGAAGAAATTTCAGGAGCAAACCACAAAACAAACCTTTTGCATGTAAGTGATATAATTTCATTGGCGTTATGACTGCCACACATTCCACCCACTGCTATGCAGCTTGCAGGCATGAACAATAAAAAAAATGAAAATAAATTGGCTCCAAAGAAGAGGGAAAACAAACCATCCTTCCTTCGAATTTAAAGAATGAAATAACCAAAATGAATGAGAACAATAAAAGCTGCAGAAAGTGTGAAGATGCAAAGCGGAGCTCATGTCCATGGCTTAAAGCTGTATCTGACTCAAGAGAGTAAACAGCATGACATGCTGGGCTGGTATGCAGGGTTTCTTTTCAGAATTAACAGCTTTCTATAAAGGCCAGACAAAAACCAGGAAATCAGACTTGCTTTTTCTTTTTTAAGCACACCACCGATTATAACGAGACTTTCCACAGCTCAGATTACATCTTAACAACAGTCTGAAACAAAAGTGCAACAGAGTATCAACAGTAGAGCCGCTCCAACTACCATGAATTTGTTTTAGATAGTGAAAATACTCATGTGGAGGCCCCGTTCCGCTTTCCCTTGCCTCTTTGGAAAGCTCATGATTCTCAAAACTAAGACTGCTCCAATTTTTTTACCCATGATATTTACCCATGATTTATCAGCTCCATGTATTCCTCGGTAAGAATAGCAGCACTACTCCACAAGAGTAGTGCCCTACATCTTCATATAAGTTTATTAAAACTTTGATTTATGTTATAATTATATAAAAACTATACCATGATCAGTGAGAATGTTAATAGCGTGCATTATTTTCATATATATGCAGATGTAGTTTGGTGAGTTGAATCACTGTTATATCACTCCAGCTGGCTTTTGACAGGTGAATGAGACGGTGGCATGGATTCTCTTGACAACCGTTATTTAGGATAAAAAGTACATCTAAGCCAATATTAAGTTGTTGCTACACTTCAGCATATCTAGCAAAAAAAAAACATTTGTTACAAAATGTTTTATGCACAGTCATTGTTTAAGCCTCACTTGGGAAACCTGGCATTCGCCTGATAGCAGATGGAATAGGCTTCATCCCCCACAGCCTTGCATTAAACCAACACTCTCCAGATCTGCTTCAGTAGTTCACACACAAACATGCCACATCAAGAACCAACATTACATAGAACCAGCCTCTGAATGAGGTTTCCCATCAGTCAAGAGGTGCACTCAATAAATGCCATGTGCAGCTCTGTTTGCACCTCCAACAAAGAGCATCTAGATACAGTGGTTATTCCAAAATTTGGGGACCCTGATAAAAACAAAGATGCTACAGATGACCTAAGAGAACAGCTATATTTTATCAATTTGATTATTCTGATATCATTTCTGGACATCTACTGATAATTCTGGGTTATTCATACGTTTGTGGCCTCCTCTGTCTGATCTAAATCTTCATGAAAATGTTTTATGACACACGGGATGTAAATGTAATATTCCCAGGGTGACTGTCTTATAGCGCTTTTCAGGTCCAAGACAATTGTGCTTTACATACAACATAAGAATTACAATAAGATGAACACAAAATCAAACACAAAATCATTAAAAAATGGCGATTAAGTCTAGACTAAAATGCACATCATGATCTATTGTTCCACTTGTTTACAGCATAATAATAGCTAAGAACTGCTTCTCTAAACATGTAAAAAACGGTGATTAGATATCATTTAAACACAGAATCAATCTAAAATGATGATTAAGTCTAACATCATAATCTTGTTTGCAGCATATTAAGTCTAAAGTAAAATTGCTAATGTTCCACTTGTTTGCATGATTATAATAGCTAAAAACTGCTTCTCTAAACATATCTCATATCTCTGCCATCTGGTGGCTAATTTATGTTTAACATAACAGTGAAAAATTAAGCTACTTGAATTTTCTATTTAAAAGCATTGTTTCCAACTGGCTTATTTTGTGAGATATTTATTTTCTAAATGTAAGTACCCTAACACAGAGAGAGCAAAGGAATGTTTCCAACCTGGATTTAAAAGTTTCTACATTTGGTTAGAGTTTGGTCTCTACTGGTAGTTTGTTCCATTTATTTACAGCATTATAGCTAAGAGCTGTTTCTTTAGAATCTATTCTATTCTATGACTGATTGGACTTTCTTTTTTAAAATTCATTGTTCCAAACTGGCTTATTCTGTGAAATGTTTATTTTCTAAATGTAAGGCTGTAGGCAGCCATACTTATTATTACTTTGAACGCTGCATATTTTCATGAGAATCTTTACACAGAACTTTATTGAAGCTGAATGATTGACAGATTTTAACATTTCCAACGAAAGACGCGCCTGAATGAACAAAGGTACGAACATTAAATCAGCCTGACACGGGATAATACAATTATAAATATAGATTAATTTATAGCTATTGGGCGGCTACGAATCCCATGTAGAAATTAATCTAATTTTTAAAAAAAACAACATTTTCATTAACTATTACCACACAACTTTTTCACGTATATAATATCATTACTTTACATCGCGGTTCGATCATGTGCCGTTAAAAGTCGTCATTTGAGTTTGTACAGCTCTCATACTGCAGTTTAATGTCGCGACCGCGCGTCGCTGGATCAGGACTCCAGGTCGCGCTTTGCTCGTTCATACTGACGTGAAGCATGATGGGAGGTGACACTACTGCGCACTCTCAATGG